>PVJX010003341.1:0-110688 GCA_004027295.1 Dolichotis patagonum
TTCTTTACAGAAAGCTTCCCTCAAATTGTGTTCAATATTTATTGGGAAACCATCCCTGTATTTAATTGTAGAAAGTATATGTACATATATATATGAGTTCATTCTTTTCATTATATATATTATATATATACATATATTATTCTTTTCATTATATATATTATATATACATATATATAATATATATAATATATATATATTATGTATTATATATGTATATATACATATACATATATGTGTACATATATGTATATATGTGTATATATTATATATACTACATATTATATATGTATATATACATATACAAATATATGTGTATATATGTATATATATTATATAATATGTATGTATATGTTTGTGTATGGATATTTGTACATATATACATATATGTATGTATACATACATATGCATATATATGTATATATGTGTATATATGATATATGTGTATATATTAGATATAATACATATATTTTATATATATAGTAACTGCATTCCACTCTGTGACATTCTTTTTCTATTTTCTTAAGAGATGATATTAACATTAATAGTAATGTTGACAGTAATGAATACTCATGTACAATAATTAATGCTATTAAGAGAAGCTTTTAGTATTAACTACTGTAAGTAGAACTTATAAAAAATTTTCTTGACTCAAAAGTCATGACAGTATATGAAAATATTTTCAAATATAAATTATTAAAATCTTTTTGTTTCAAACTTAAATAATTATTGAGCTGTACCTGGCACTAATTTTTTTACTTGGTACAAGGTAGCAACCAGGATTTATTTTTCAAATATGCATGTCTAATTGTTTCATAATTATTGCTCTTAGGTTGATTCTTTACCTTGCAGCTCTGCACTATCTTTTAAAAAGGCAAAACAACTTTTTAAACTAAAAAATCTGCATATCACACAATTTGTAAACTTAAAATGTAAGAATCCAGCACCCTGATAGAATTGTACAACTACAATCACAATAAAATGTAGGTCAGTTTGCCATCCAAAATTGAAGAATTTACTTTTTTCCAGCACCATTTGTTAAAGAAACTATCTTTTCTGCAGTGAAGCTTTTTTAAATTAAATTTTTATTGTGAAAAGTTCAAATACAGGGAAAATAATAATATGTACTAATATACCTATAGTCTAGTATCAGTAGTTATTTACTTGTGATCATTTTAGCTAATTTACATTTGTTCTTGCACCCCACCACTGTACTGGTACAGATCAAAATCATGTACAGATCAAAATCATTTTAGTGTATATCACCTTGGAAGAAGATTATTATTATTGTTTCATTAGTAATAATTTCAGTACTACTATCACATCTTTAAACATTTTCTGATAGTTTTGCAATAGCCAGTGGGTGCTTACATGTTCCTTGTCATCATATAATGTGTCTACACACACATCATACATCACATAATGTATCCTGATGTTTTGATTCTTTGTATCAGGATCTGCATTTTTCCAGATGCTGGATGATCAGTAGGACTCTCATTTTACTTGCTTTTTCCTGACTTAGTAATTTTTAATTTATTTCCTGTATACATACAATATATTTTGATCATATCCACCTCTCCATTACCTTCCTTTACACCCTTCCACCACTGACATTTTGGCCTTCCCGGTGCAGACCCTTGATCTGGGTTTGTATGAAACATTGTTGGGGGTTCTAGGCCTACAATTGGACATGTGGAGGACATTGCTATGAGATCTACATCTCCTGATAGACTTGTGCAGGGCATTGCCACAGGACCCAGGCAGTCAGCTGTATTATTTGGGTCTCTAGCATGTGGACAGATCTGCTTTCTTCTGCATTTGACAATTTGGGTGAATATTATAAAATAATCCTATAAAGGATGTGTCCTGTATTAAATCTTTTCCCTTAAAACCCTGACTACAGCTCATGGCAATATTGTCTCAGCCTGCTAAGTGCTGAGATCACAGACATTCACCACTGTGCCTAGCTTTTTCATGTTATATATTGACTTTCTTCTTTTGAACTGCCCTTTTTGATTGGGTCTTTTATTTAAGGAGTATCTAATTCTTTGCATTCCTTATATATTCTAGATACTTGTGCTCTGTCCAAGGAGTAGCTTGGCAATATTGTCTCATTCTGTAGGTTGTCTCTTCTATTGTTCATTGTTTTCTTTGCTGTGCAGAAGCTTTTAAATTTGATATAGTTTCATTGTTCACTCTTGGTATTATTTCTTACGCAGTTCAGAAACTTCAGAAAATTTTTGTCTATGTCTTCAAGAGTTTTACCCATTTTATCTTCTAGTACATTCAGTCCTTCTGGTTTTATATTTAGGAATTTGACACATTTTGATTTGATTTTAGTATAGGGTGAGAGATAAATATGTAGGTTCAATGTTCTGCAGGTGGACCAGTTTTCCCAGCATTGTTTGTTACAGAGAATGTTACTTCTCTAATGTATATGTTTGACCTCCTTGTCAAAAATGAAATGGTAGGGTTGGGAATATAGCTCAGTGGCACAGTGCCTGCCTCACAAGCTCAAGATCCTGAATTTCTGGTACAGAGAGAGAAAAGGAGAAGGAAACTGAGAGGGAGAGGGAAAGGGAGAGAAAGGGAGGTAGGAAGGGGAGGAGAAGGGGAGGGAGAGGGAGAGAGATAAAGTTTCTTGGTGTTGTTTGCACATCTTTGATCCTGTTCCATTGATCAGTGTGTCTATTTTTTGCCAACACTATGTTGCTTTTATTTTTGTAGCTCTATACTATAACTGCAAATCCAGGATTGCAATGCCTTCTGCTTTGTTCTTTTGGTTCAGGATTGCTTGTAGTTTCTCTAATTCTCTTCTGGTTTCATATAAACTTTAGGAATGTTTTGTTTAATTCTGTGATGAATATTGGTATTTAGATAAGAATACATGTATTAGTTTTGGTAATATAGACATTTTGACAGTATCATTTCTACGTATCTGGGAGAAGAGAATGCCTTTCCATTTTCTAAAGTTCTGTGTACTCTTGTTTCAGAATGCTATAGTATTGAGTGCATTCATTTTCTTGGTTAGATTAATTCCTACATATTTAATCTTTTTTTGAGATACTATGAATGGGGTTATTTTCTTGATTTCTTTTTCAGTGAGTTCATTGTTGTGGTACAGGAATGCTATTGATTTTGTGTGTTGATTTTATATTCTGCCACTTTGCTTATTGTAAACAAATCTTATTATATAAACTAGTATAATTATAATTATTGTAAATTGTAATACTAATAACTTGCTTTTTATTTCTAAGAGTCTTTAGGAAGAGCTTTTGGGTCTTTTATGAAAAAGATTCTATCATCTGCAAATCTTGAGTTTAAAATCAAATAGCTATATACACAAATACCACCTGATTTAGTAGTATCTAGAATGTTTAAAAAAATTCATATATCATGATCTGGAATACCATTTTTTTGGTACCAAGGATTGAAATCACAGCTTCATGTTTGCAAAGCAGGTGTTTATGCTACTAAGCTAAATCCCAGGCCCCTTAGAATTACAATTCTTATAACCAGTAGGAAAACATATTTCTAAAAGATATGTACAATAATACTTGAAAATAACATAGTTTTTAAGATAACAAAAACTAGAAAAAACTCAAATACTCATCACTAATAGTAGGACATGTGCTGCTTGCATCTATGACTATAAATATCTAAACAATCAAAACACTTAATAAAAATGCTGAGGTCAGGTTGCACATTTCAGAAAAACTATCATGAATATAATATTACATAAAACCCAAGATGAAGAAAAACACATACTTATATGATTGCTTTACCCAAGTCTTAAATTCAGGTAATATTAACTTATTTTTGAAATCAAAATTCCTCGATCTTTGGTAAAGAGAATGCTAATAACTTTGAATTATCGATAATGGTATATTTCTTTACTGCATTATTTTTTCATAGCCCATTGTGTTAAAATCCATCAATCAAAATACAACTCACATGTGTTTTTCTGAATCTGCCCTATTTTGATTAAAAATTTACTTTAAATTAATAAGGTAGAAAACACTCAAATATTTGCACTGGTGTGGCATGAATAGATTTTGAAGAAAACAGGAACACTTTGTGATATAGGGGTTTGAGATGAAGTTTTTATGCTGGCTAAGTCACTAACCAGTTTATAAGTTACAAACTTTAGTTTTACTCAGAAAGGACATAAGTTCCCTGGATCATTGTTTTGTCATTTGCTTAGTGAAGGACACTGAAGGCTTCTCTAGCTTTTGTGCTATAAAACTGCCTTTCCCTGGGGGTATAGAGCATTTGCACACCTACTGTGCACCTGTCTCCACCATAGCTCTTATTTTCTATGTATGCCTCTTCTGTTTACTCCATTGGATTTTCCACTGGACTATTTCTATGGATTTTTCTCTCAAAAGCTTTCATCTTGGAATAATGCAAATCGGAATTTTTTAAAAATGCAAAATCAATTCAGTGTTTCTCAGTGACATGTGTGATTGGCCATCTGGTCACATTTATAGCTCTGGTGAGATGATACTTTCTTGATCCTATTAATGTGACGTAAGTCTTTCTTGATAAAGTTGGATGGTCATATTGAATTTGACATTTTCTGTTAGCACTCATGGAAAGCATTTGAACTTTTAAGTTAACTCACATATCTGTCCCTTCAATATTTCTTAATGATGGGCAAGGTTTGTTATGCTAACGGGTGTGTTTTAAACACAGCAAAATAAAACACGCGCATTATAACCTACACTATTCATCATCATGATTTGCAAGCACCCTGCCTCACTATGTCAGATTAATATCTGTCCTCATGCCCTCAGACTTGCTTAAGAAGTGCAATAACTTTCTAACTGTGTCAGTTTCTCCTTGATCTAATCTATCTTGTATTATGTTTGCATGTTAATCTTCTGAAAACACAACTTTCAAAAACACTTCAGTATCTTCTAATTTTTACTACATAGCAGTCCTTCCAAAGCAGCGGAGGCAAACCTATGGCAATGTGCCACAGCAGGCAGGCAGAGCCCTCTCTGTTGGCAGGCAAGCTAAATCACCCAGCATCTCCCCAGCAGCCAACCATCAGATGACACAGCATATATGGGCAGTGTTGGCACTTGGCGATAAATGAGTTTTGGGTTGCAGTTTGGACACTCCGTCTCTAAAAGTTTCATCATCACTGTCCTAAAGTATCAACAAAAAGGAATTATTGTGGAGAAAGCATTGGTTTAAGAGAAAGGTCCGCTTTCCTCTGGTTAAGATGTTGATTCACTCAATAAAGAAGAAACCGAGAAACCTGCATTTGTTTATTTGCACAATTGGAGAAAATACAGAAAACCTAGAGCTGTTTGGAGCATTTATACAGTTGCACCTCTGTTTCTGCACTTGGAGAAATTACTATTTAAAAGTGAACTTTGGGCTTTGCCTAGGAACCTTATTAACACCAAATTTATAATTTTGCCAAGGAGGTATTTTGTCAGCTGGTTCTCTAGATAACTTTAATACATTTCCTTAACTATTTAAGTAAAATGACCCAATTTAAAATACACTAAACAAACAAAAGGACAACATAAAAGGTAACAATAGAACAGGCTGTTTTACAGTCTTATTTCTCAGCATTTACAGAAGGAAATTTAATATAATTTCCCAAAATGATACCTGGTGGCAAGTTCTTCCATGGAGTACCTCAGTAACCCTTTCAGGAAGAATTATGAGTTGATTTGACATTGTTGGAGGACATAAGAAATCTTTGATGTTCTTCAAGAGCAGTGACTGCAAATCTTGGAATAATAAAAAGAATTCCATTAGGTATCAGCCGAGCAACATTAGGAAATGGATGCTTTATTATTTAACAATTTATTGTTTTGAGATTGCTTTTTCTTTATCTCTCCACTAAGGAAATCATCCATGGTGGAATTTATAGGTTGTCATCTCCCATAGAATAGGGAAAAAGTAGATAAATGTTGTCTTAGTTACTTTCTTATTGCCGTGACACAATGCCTGGCACACACAATTTAAAGGAGGAAAGGTTTATTTCAGTCCATAGTTGGTTGGCTCCATGGCAGGGGGGCTGGGAGAGGAGAAATAGCTTGTGGCATGGCGGCAGTAAGGAGTGAGATCAAAGGTGGAGGGAGAAAGAGACAACCTTCTAGACCACACGCCAGTGACCCACATCCTCTTCCCATGCTTTATCTCTCAATACAATGTTTAGCCATAAATTAATCACGGGACTAACCCACTGATGGCTATCACATTGCCATGGTGTAATCATCACTAATCTATGAGCATATGAGGCTTTGGGGGGCACCTAGATACAAACCATAGTATTTACATTAACTTGTGTTGTTTCGACAAAATATTTATGGATGGAGGGGCAGCGTGACAGTCTTCTATAATTCCAGCACTCCAAGAAGATGACAGAAAATTTGTGTCCCCTTTGTGCAATTTAGGCAAGACCCTGTATAAAAAAAAAAGTCAGTTAGAAGAGGAAAGGTTTCCTTTGGCTTACAATTTTAGATGTTTCGGTCCATGATTGACTGGTTCCATTACTGTGAGCCTCCAGTTAGGCAAAACATAACAGTGGAAGAGTTTATGATATCAAAGTTTCCCTCTTCATGTCATTTGAAAGCAAACAGAGAGGGAAACATCTAGAGAGGAAGGATCCAGAGCCAAGGTCTAAGTCCCTAAAATCATTCCCTCAAAACCCACCAAACCCCGCCTCCAAAGATTCTATCACTTACTACTACTATTACATTGATAAATCTATCACTGTATTTACCCACTGATACTGATAAAGTTATAAACCTCACAATCCAACCCTTTTATAGTATCCCAACTTGTGGCAACAAGACTATAACTTGAATTTTGGGGGATGTTTCACAACATAACATGTTAATATAATCCCTAAGTAAATTGAGAATTGTACCTACAGAAAAAATGTGATGGCAGTGGAAAAACATACCATATTTAATACTTCTCTCTAACAGTCAAGTAACATGTAGATCTTATTTTGCAACTTCTTGCTGTTTCATTCTTCCATGCATGTGTATGGGTTGCTTCCTTTTACCTGGAATTCCAAATTCTTCTTTGCTGCCCCTTCATCATTTAGGTCCCAACTTAAGCTTTCTATTCCCAATCCAGTCCACTCAGGCCTAGATTTAATTGATTATTGTCTTCTGTATTATCATTTGCTAGCATCTTACCAATTATGTACTTTGGGGGGGTACATCTGACATAATACAGTACTATGATAAAACTGTTTGTCCATCAGAATGTTTCAAGAATAGAAAATGTACTTTACAGTTTATGTAACTAAACATATGAAAATAAAGCACATTCTATTCATTGAAGTAAAAGCTTCTAAATAATTGAAAGAGGTAGCAAGTTTATTATGAAACATCCAAACAGCAGCCATACTTTCAATTGGTAACTAAAAGAGTAACCTTGAAGGAAAAGCATAGATATTATATCCTCCACAATAATTAACTCAGAGGCATATGAAAATTTTAAAATAGAAAAAAGTTCACTGACTATATGATTAATTGATTAGTATATAAAATGATATTGTAAGTTACATTGGCCAGAGTCTAAAAAAATGAGTCAATTCAGATGATTGATGAAATGTTACCATTTATGATAATAAACAAGATGTATTAACAATTTAGAATAGATTATGCATTGTACCATAGCTGCTAAATATCATCCTAAATATTTCAAATGTATGATTTCATTTAGTTTTCACAGAATTTACATGATATTTGTGTCCTTGGTGGTATATATAGTAGATGTGGTTATTTTTATTTGAGGAGAATTGAATCTTAGAATGATTTATAAATTCATGTAAAGTTGGAGATCTGAAAAGAATACTGTTGAGGTCTAAAAACTGTCACTATTACTATAATTGAACACAAAATAATTATATCAAACAACCTACCACAGAATGAGGTTATAATTCTGAAAGACAAATTCTGAGATAAAATGTGTAAATTTTCTGTCTTATGAAATATACATCATTAAATTTCTTTACAATTCTTAGTTTTAAAAATCTTCTTGCAGGTATTTTAATTTATTGAAAATACATCTGTGGCTTTTTCAAAAAATTTTTGAAAGTTAAAATGTCAAAGGACACTGTTAAATGGTCAGTTTTAAAATATATCTCTCCTGACGCTTCGTTTTTTATTGGAAAACCAGTAAAGAGCCCTTGTGGCTGGAACATTATGATTGCGTTCATGAAACTAAAATAACTGTGTATATTCTCCAGAGGAAACAGAAAAGAGTATGACACTCTTTTAAACCTTGGGCTTCAATAGATTTTCCCAAGATAAAGGCAACAGGGACATTTACAGGGGAAAGAAAAGACTATGTCACTTCTATAGTATTTGCCAAGTAAAAGCCACAACTCAGACACTGTAAGTGAGCTTTGTTAATATGAACGTTCACTTAAAGGCATGAAGTTGACAGCCTTGAACTTGGCTTTCCATGACTGCACTTCCTTAGTCTGAGTAACTTGACTCTACTACTCCTTTATGCATTTTCATGAAGTTCAGTTTTTATCCAATGACTCAAATGAAAACAGATTCTCATTCTGGATCCCTAGAAAATTTCTCAGTCTCACAGACTCAGGCAGCTTTCATTAATCCAAATGAAAACATAACATTGAGCTAACATCATTTGAGGGTTTGTGTGTGATATTAGAGATTGAGCCCCAGACCTGGAGTATTCTAGGCAAGTGCTCTAACAGGGACCTAATTCCCAGCCCCACAACTAAAGTATTTTTTAAGTACCATTAGCAAAATAACTAAAAAAATCTAATTACAGAAAAACATTTAATCAGCTTTGTAACTGTATTCCATTCTACACAAAATTTTATGTTTGAAACAATTCTTGAGTAATTATTTAGTAATGTTTCAGTTGACACAACTGTGGAGTTTTTTGTCTTTAATACCATTTTTATGTTAATATAATTTCAAACTTAGAGAAAAGTTTTAATGTTAACATGAAATTCCTATGCATTTTTACAAAGAATTACCAATTGTTCACTTTCTACCTATTTGCTTCTCACTGATCCAAATGTAAGTGCTGTGTCTAGGTTCTTGTTTCTAGTAAAGACAGAATTTGTTCCTCTAATCTCTTTTTAGACATAGCTCTGCTGTGATTTATCTCTGGATGTCCCACAAAGCCTTCTGTGTTTCAGGAGGTGACTGGATCATTGGTCTGCAATACTGGATCAAGGGAGTGTGATAATCATCACTGAATTCCTCTCCTGATGGGTTTATAGCTGGTGTGATGTTGGGAAGTGAAGCCTGATAGGAAGACGTAGGTCAGTGCCAAGGTGTGCATCCCTCCTGCTGCCTTGATTGCTTGCTGCTTCCTGTCAGGCAGACCACTGCATCTGTCATGCTCTCTGCCTTGGAGACAGTCGACTATCAACTGAAACCTACAAAAACTGTGATCCAAAGTAAACCTTTCCTCCTTGAAAAGGGGAATGCCTAATAAGGAGAAAGTAACTAAGACAAACTGTGATAAGGTGCATTGTTTGTCTAGCTTCCAGCTGATTTCTGTCCATTGACAAACGCCAGACAAGTGGGGTCACACAACAGGTCTCTCTCCATTCCATTTATTTAGCAACTGATTTTCCTTACTTGGATAGCTAACTACCTCGGAAAAGAATGCACCTTTTCCTTCTTTCTAAGCCAAGTATCATGTATGTGTCCTTTCTTGAGTAATAGCATCAGTAATTACAAATAAAGATATACCAACACTGCAGTCACCCCTTGACATGTCTCTGACAAACATACTGCAATATCTGAGAATCTAAAATCTCCCGCATAGATCCACACTTTTCTTTTTATTTTTTGTTTCTTTATTTGTAGTTTGTTTGGCAGTATGTTGGATTGAACACAGAGGCTAAGCTCAGTTGTGTCAATTTGATTGGTTTCTGTGCCACCCAGGGGATTAATACAGCACGCTTCTGCGCATGCATGGCAGGTTGTGGGACCATGACCTTGGGGTTTCTCTCTGATTTCCTGCCCCTTCCTCTCTGATGTTGTTCCTCTGCTCTGCTTTGAGCGCAACTTTGCTCCAACACAATGTACCTTCATGAAGTTTATGGCTTGGAGCCAGCTGACCTTGGACTTAGTCCCCTGAAACTTGAGCTGAATGGGTGTTGGGTCGCAGTGATGAGAAGCCAAATAATATAGAGGGCATACCAGTGAATTGCAGCCCCAGCCTTTTTTATCTATTATTTTGAGATAGAATATCCCAGGCTGGCCTCCAAATTGCAATCCTCCTGTATCAACCTCTCAAGTAATTATAACGTGTGCATACTTTCGTTTTCATCACTATTTTCATTGTCTCATGATAAAATTTCCAGCTGTCATTAACTATGCATTCCTTTACAGAAAGTCTAAAATTTGCCCTCAACAATGCTACCACAGTGATATCTATAAAAAAGTATCTTTTAGCCATTTCATTTCCATAATTTTTAAAATTTCCATCTTTGCCTGTTGTCTAAAGAACCAAAACTTTAGACTAGAAAACAGTGTCTTTCCAATGTTAGCTTCTATCTTTGAACCACACAGAAACTCAATACTTATTAACTGTGGAGGTCAACCTTTACTTTCAATTAATCTTTGCTGGGGGGAATATATACCTTTCATTTGCAGAGCTTCTTGAATCCACTATATGCCATTATAATAATTCCTCTACATAATTGTAATGTCTCATCTATATCTCACTTTGGTTCTTATTATAGTGTTCTTATTTATTCTTATTATGTATCTCTAGTTCCACTAAACTATGAGCCACTCAGTGGCATTCTGCCCTCAAATTCTAATTTGCTGCTATTTTGACAGAATTTCTCAGAACAAATTTTGTAAACACTGTGATATAAAGAAGTAACACTTAGTGACATTTTAGTGTTTTCTAGGAACAACATGTATTATCTCATTTTATCCTTCCTAGAACTTTCCAAAACTGAACTATCATGTGATAATATTGCCCCAATGACTAATCAAGGAAAATAAAAATAAAGCATTTTACGACATCACACAGAGAGTGGGACCATCATTAGGAGTTAGTCCTGAATGTACAGATCCAGGGCCTGGGCTATTAAGCTCTCCACGCTTGGAAATGAGTAATAATCAGTGTGTGTACTTCAGGAGAAATGTTTTCTTCTTCTAGAATAGCAATATCCTTTACACTACTCTCTCTGCCATGAAATAAAACCCTGCATTTCAAAGAGTATTTCTTAGATTTTTAAACACTTTTTCCTAATAGTTTTATCATTCTTTCAGCTTCTTACTCTGATCTGCATCAAATCAGAGCTTTTTGAAGCTCAGAATTGTTCTGAATATAAAGTTTCTATTCATATCCTCATTTTGAATCCAATGATTCAACCAAATGTTTCTTTAAATTATTCAGCTCAGTGTTTCAGTTATTATTGCAAATAATGAACTGAATGACTCTTCAAAATACTCAACTACATTTTTACCACACCAGGGGAGCAATTTTTCCCTCCAGAAAGCCTCAGAAAGGAAATCTGCAAAGAGTAAAAGAGCCTTGCTCTTAGCACTGATTTTAAGATCATAGTCACACACATGCAGAATATGAAGGAGGAGTTGAATCAGCAAGATCGGCTATTTAGAAATTGAATATTTATAAGTCTGTATAAAACAACTTCTTAAATTAATTCTACTACTAGTTCCCACCAAACCAGCTTGTATGTGATGAAACAAGTCTTTTTGGTTTCTCGTTACCTCTGTATCCTTAAAGACTTCAGATGTGATACAAAAACTTATAGATATCCACATGGAGAGGTTTTTGAGAACTCAAGTGAATTTCTCACCTCTCTTACCAAGGCTAGAGGAAAATAATTGAAGTGACAGGAGAAAGAATAATAGAGAAATGAGTGCTAAAATCATCAGTGAAGTTCCTCCTGAAGGGTGAAACTGAAGCTGGGAGTGAGACTTCAAATGGAGGAATCAAATGCAGTAAAATCAAACCAGATTGAATTGGGTTGGATGGGTATGAATAAAGACTGCCCTAAATTATTTCCTACAGTGATACCAAAAGAGCCAGCATGATTCTTCACATGAGTACTGATGTGGGACCTAGGATAAATATATTTAGTCACTATAATCAGCTTCGGTTTCCTCATTATGAATTTTAAGGTGTTAAATTACAAAATCAGATATAGTATAAATACTTGATGATTGTATAAAATTTCATTTTGCACCATTTGTGTCTTTGTCCTTCAGAATGTCAAAAGTCACTTGACATTAATATACTGCTTTATTCAGGTTGTGCCTGTGTGCGTGTGCATGTGGTTGCTAACTGTGGAACTAGTAGATTGCTTCATTCCTGGAATCATCAAATTAATCAATTGACTGAAAATAACTACAAGTTATTATGGCCATCTAAGTCCACATTATTATCATGTCTGAAATGAGGCTGATTCTTTTTTGTTCTTACTAGAAGAGCATGAATGGTCATAGTTTATCTCTGTGATTTAAGCATGCTGTCCAAATTGATGTTCATCCTAGTGCCTGTTTTCAATGCTGGGAAATTGTGTAACATTGCTGACCTCAATATGGCTTGGGTTCTATTCACTACCCAAGAAAATATTATATATCATTCTTATTTGATCATAACTAGGCAGCTCAGTCCTATTTTATAATGGTCATAACTAAAAACAAATAACCAACTTCGCTTGAAAGAAATAAAGTCAATATTTCTAGTTTGCAATATGCTTTTCAGGAGGAAAATTCAAAAATTAGGTCTCATTTCTAAAGATCTGGTGCAAATCACTATGAGATATAAAATAAAATTTTCAGGGCAGCATGAAATGGGCCAAAATACAGTATCTAGATTTTGCATGTGTCCAGCAAGCTCATAGTGGCTCAATTTAGAGTAATTTTTGATGGATGATTACAATGGATATATGTCCTCCTGCTCCTTAGAACAACACAACCTAATTCTTTCTTGTGACCAAGCAGAACATAAAATGAGATTTATCTGTGTGCCTGCAGTATCTATTAGGTGCTCTGGAGATGGAGATCAGGTGAGCTACCTGCTTATTCAGTAAGATATTATCACTGATAGCATCCTGACACATTATAAATGCAGTCACAGAGCATAGCTGTAAAAATCATTCTTGTGTTTTCTTTTGTTATTGTTGATGTTTATTCTTAAAACTCGCACCCTTATAGTAATAGTTACCAGGAGAAAATAAGAACTTTTCTTTTATAGGTATTCGTCAACTATTCTGGTTCCTTTAAGAAATTTTAATTAAGGTTCTTTTTTTTTACTTTTTGAGACATCTCACTCTGCAGTTCATACTGACATTGAGCTCATTTTGTAGCTCAGGCTAGCCTCAACTATTCTCTTGCCTCAGCCTCGTGAGTGTTGGGATTACAAGCATGTGGCACCATGTCTGACTTAATTAAGGGTCTTAAGCAATGTGAGGAACATAAATATAATTGAGTCCTTAGCTCTATTAAGAAAAATGTTAACAGAAGTAAATTTATAAACTTTAAAATGTAAACACACACTATTTCACACAGTGATTTGGTAGTAATTAAAAAAATCAATGTAATTTCAAATAGTTTTATGTTTTGTAATTTTTCCAAGCAACTAAAAAAATGAAGGAAGTTTGCATATTCCATAATAAGAAGACAGAAAAGGTAGATGGCTGATAAAATGTAGCTTTTACTTTTTCAGAGCCATTTTGCTTGTTGTCTTTGTTTCTCTTATTCTTGTTTTCTGATTATGCAAGTTGAGTATTATGGGAATAAATATGCAAACATGAAATATTTTTTGGAAAATGTTTTGAGGTCATGGACTAGGATTAACTTACAAGTGCTGATGATATTCTGCCTAATTAACTCTGGTAAAAACAGTAGAACCACCTACTTCCCAATTCTCCCTACTAGACACCATGAAATCAACTATTCAGAAAGATTATTAGCACTTAAATAACATTTAGTTTAAATAAAAGCACCAAAACATCCATAAAAGTTTTGAAATGTTGCTTTCTTCTTTGCTAAACATGGCATGCAACTATTTTTAAAAGAAGTTTGATACAGAAGAACAAAGAAGATACAGTGGGGTTTAATTCTAAAATACACACAAAAGACTGGTCAGCTTCCCTACCAACAGGAGGACACTCATCATAGGTCCCTTTTCTGTTTTTGTGTCCAGGGTTAATTACTAATTACATCCTTGTGAGGCTGGTATGTTCCTCCTCTTTCACACATTCAGACATCAATTCCCACTAATTTTGGGACAGATAGATTAAATACTCCCTCACATGCAACTTTAGGAAAATGAAAATTTTGAAAGGAAATACAAAGGGATTTTCCTTTGAATCTTATATGGATATTGAGCAGAAAGATGGAATCTCAAACTGTAATACTGGCTCTGACCTTAACCACAGTGATGAGGACCAGTTTATTTCTCTCCCTTTGCAGTTCTTTGCCTCAGTTGCTTCTATAACAAAAAAGGATTGAAGTAGATATTCCCCAAGCATTCTTTCAGAATAAATTCTAGATTTTAGTGCTCTGGACCAAGAAACTGCTTCTTTCTTCCTTGTCAGAATGAAGTTCATTTCATATAAATGACCTACGGTTGCAAAACCCTTTGTCACTTGCAGGATGAGTGTGCATAGATGACCTCCATTTTAACACTGCCTCTGTCTGCACGGCTGACTGGCTTGACTACTTGCAAGTTACCCTCCTAGCAATTTATCTTATCTTTGCATGTTGGCCACAACTCAGTGGTTAAGACAACTGAAGTGAGCTGACCGTGAAATGGACACCCTTTGGCTCTGTGCGGGCCCCATATGAGCCCTTTGTTATCTGATGCAGCAGACCCTTGTTCTTGCTGTATTTCCCACAGAAATCTAGCATGCTTAAACTTATTCCAGAGAAGATGACACAGCACTATAGCTCCTGAGAAGCTGTCCAATCATTTCCTCCCCTACTGGTAAAGCCAGAGGTAGACAGAGGTAGGCACTAACCAAGAACAGTGGGCTGTGCCAAAGGGAGCTTCCTGCATATTACTGTCCCTCATGCGGAAGCAGGAGTGCATCACCTGTCCCCCAAAAGCAAAATCAACATAAGAAATGTGAAGACAAATTTTTGTGTATCAAAGAAATTACAAAAAAATGGGAAGGAAAATGTAATTGAATTTTTGATACTTCAGCGTTCCTAGCAATTTTCTTCTTAATGAAATTATACATACACTTTGAGGAGCGTATAGGGTTTGCTTACCATCATAGGTTCAAAACACAGAATCGAGAAACAATCCATGTTTTCTAGCACCACTCTTCAACTTAACGAAGATGCATAATTTAAATATCCTTTTACAACAAGTGACTCCTGTTAATGGAAATAGTTATTCTTACAGTTTAAAAATATAAAGACATCCTCCAACTTAATAATCAAAAGTCAAATAACCCAGTTACATTACATGCAAACAATGTTAATAGACAATAAAGTCATGAAAATACTATTCTCATTGTCCTAAGGCATCAGGACAATGCAAACAAAAATTACACTGAAGTACCACTTCATGTGCACCAGGGTGGCTGTATCAAAAGTGTAAGTAAAAATTAACACTGGTGAGGTTGTAAACAAACTGGAGTCCTTGTACCCTGCTAAGGTATGTAACATGTTGGAGTCACTTTGGAAACCTATCTGGTAATTCTCCTAATTGTTAAAATAGTGTTAACATATAACGCAATAATTGTACCCCTATATAAGTGCTCAAGAGAAATGAAAAAAAAATTGTGCATTACAAAATCATACAGGAGTGACCATAGTGGCATTGTTTATAAAAGAATAAAGATAACCCATCTATCAACTGATGAACTGATAAACACAAAGTAGTATAGCCATACAATGGATTATTATTCAGAAGTAAAAATGAGTGAAGTATTGATCCATGCCATAACACAGATAAACCCTGAAAGCATTATGTTATGTGAAAGGAACCAGTTGTAAAGACTATATTATTGTCTTTATGTGAAATGCTTGAAATTGAACTCATCTCTAATGACAGAAAGTTGAACAGTGATTGTGGAGATCTGGGAGAGGAATAGAATGTCATTATTTATAGGAAGAAAATTTCTTTGGAAGATGATAATAATGTTCTAAATTTGATGTAAACATACTAAAAGCCATGAAAATGGCTTTTAACTTGATGAATTGGATAGTATATATCAATAAATCTGTTTTTAAGGGAAAAAAATAATTCACCTGTAAAGACTATTAACCTCCCATCCTGAGTGTTCCCAGATTGTGGACCACACACTAAGAAACTCTTCCATCAATCTGACTTTGTGCTTTGAAAGAACAAGTTTTAGTTGGAATGTTATCTGATAAACCACATTCAACTTGGTAAAATTACTGACTTTGTCTCCTTCCTGTGTCATCTTGTTAGATTTAACATACTTTTGGTCTCTGTAATCTTACTACAAGGTGCTCCATGGACAAAGAATTTTGTCTTCTTTGTAGGCTATTCTTTTACTGGTTGAGTTCGTATAAGTTCCACAAGAGCCTTACTGAAAAATAGTAAGATCTGAGGTTTCACAACTACCAAAGGATCACCCAGGGATTCTGAATTCCAACCCAGATACTTTTTCCAATACACAAAAAGTGAAACTTAAACCCTCATAATTTCATCAAACAATAAGATTCAACCACACTTTTAGAAACCAGGTGTCATAAATATAAGACAATAAAACCAGGGGCCAAGTGTTGGCTGAGATGAGCTGAGAGACTTTGCACCAAACATGGAGTTTCTCTCACCAAACTCTGCTCTAAGTTGTTTTTGAATCCTGAAATGAAAACTTTCATAATCTCTTTAAAGTAATGGCCATTCTTTATGGAACTAGCTTTAGAGAATTTACAGAAAACCTCCTGTGATTTCCACATAAATTCCCCCAAATGATGACAGGTGGTCTCTGACACCTGTTTTACTAATGTAAAACCGATGAAATCTGCTTACCGAGCCAGTTTTCATTCTTTAAAACTAAAACAAGTTGAAAAAGTGTTCTTAACAATCAGCACATAGGTAAGGTAGCACCAAGGGAACATAAATGTTAGGGATAACACTCCACTCTGGAGCTCCTTTAATTCAGGTATGTATAGAATCTTTCTTGTCCAATAAGGCACTGTGGAACCTCATTGCAACTTGAAATATTTTTTCTGAATCTGCACCACCATTCATTTTATGGAAAAAGAATGACAGACAAGTGGACCTGACCAAAATAAATTACTTTTACATTCAATGAGGCTCACATTTTAAAACAAAGGCAATCAAAACAGAAGATATCCATTTTCACCATCTGAAAACAAACCTATTGCTGAATGGAAATATGTCATTGCTGTAAAAGTAAATGAAATATAAAATGTAGGTGATATTTTCATCGACACACTGAGCAAGAAAGCAAACATTGGTAATGAAAGCATTATTTGATTCACTATTTGAATTTTGAGAGAGAAAAATTTATTCTTTTCATTTTTAGATATCATAAATAAAATGCAAAGGTTTGCATTACCCCAATAGATATTAAATCTAATGTAGGTCACATCAGTTCACATTTTCAAATATTTCAGAACTCTAGAGAATTCATGTGTTTCATGCATCACTTGTTTCTTGAGTTTAGCTAGGTATTTTTTTGGTGAAGGATCTCAGCATTGTTATAATGATATGATGAATAGTTTCCCTCCTAACTCAGACACAGCTTCTTTTGAGCATATGTCTATTTAATAATACCCAAAGGGATGATAAAGAGTTCAAATATGTTCATCAAAAGTTGCTTTTTAATGCATGAAGCAAACATCTTGAGTGACTGCTTGAGATTACCTCAACTAGTTGATATCATCTTGTAAAAATATAGCTTTAGTTTTAAGAAGGATTTGTTAAAACCCTAATAAAATGGAATTGTCAACCAGCAGAGGTCTTTGTACTATCTATTGTCAGTCTCTGAACTACCAGGCGGTTCACTTATGTGGAGTTAAGCAGACAACTGTGTTTTTTGACATTTGGTCTTTACAACCTGAGTTCCAAAGAAAAATACTACAAAGTTTTGTGTGATTTTTATTTAAATTTTATTTAAATTTTATTTGAACATTGTTCAAATGACACCAATAAACCATACTCACAATTCTGTTTTGTTCTCAGGAAAAGTTTAATTGCTTCCTTTTTTGTCCATTGTCTTCTAACCTGTTTTCTTTCTTGGAAAAAAATACAAAAGCTTTGAGTTATTTAAGAAAGAACAAATTTTCTAAATCTGTATAGGATTCAGTAGGCAGTGAAATAGTCAAAGTGTGCAGGAAATGGATGTATGTAAATTCATGGGGCAAAAAATGATAGGTTAGAGACCACATTATTCAATCCCACTTGCTGTTGCTCCACAACCTTTGGCTTGGCTTGTTCTCTCCAATGTCGGGAAAAGAAAGTGATTTTATTGTTGCCATACCCATTCTGAGAAAGTATTTCCATAAACTTTAGACCAAAGAATTGGAGATATTGGAGGAAGTGTTAGAGTAGTTATATTCTACAAAAATGATTCTAACCCACAGAATGATGAATAGCAGTTTTCTGTAAAGGATAAGAACTTGAGCAAAGGAAGAGGATTCTATTAATGGTGGAGTCCACATCTCTTATCCAGTGAGAGACCAGAGTACTTATGGGCAGATCCATTAGCTAGGATCCTCTGTGGCTAAACCTGGACGTCAACAGAAGACAATTTTGCTTGAATCAAATTTAGACTAGTAGTTCCATCACTTTTCATCAGATGTTCTTGGATCCTTGTCTGAGTCTCCTTTGACTTTGCCCTTGTAACTACCATCTGTAAGCACTAACCTCACATTTCTTAAAATTCCCACTGGTACCAATTAATTTGATGGAAATTCTATAGTCATTCTTCAAGGTCCAGCCTTTTATCTTGATGGAAATGCCATAGTAGGACTGAAAACAGTACTATGAGGATGGTGCTTGGTGAATATTTGGCTTCTTTGAGCCCCATGGACATTTGATCCTGTGACCTCTCATTCCCCATCATTGATCTCTTTAACAAAAGGATGTCTTTTTGCTAAGTTCTGTTACATATTGGGGACCCCAAAATTTTAAGTCAGAAAGAACTCAGAGGAGAAATAGTTGTTTCTATTTAGGAATTTTTTTAATGGCAAGGAGGTAAAAATTAACTGCTTAAGTAAAGAAGGCAAGATTCAAAGCTCCGAAAAGGACCTGGGGTTAGTTACAGCTGGTCAGGAATAAGGAAAGCAGAGGTCCATTTGAGACACAAACCACTGGAACAAAAGTAAAGAGGCAGGAAGTGGGTTGGCCCAATGATATCAGATGAAAATGGCGAGGACAGCTGGAGAATGCACAGCACTGTGAGAAGTAAGCCGTAGTAGTAGAGTTCCCAGTACCCAGACTGGAGTCTTTCAGGAAGGGCGTTGCCTGAATATTTTGAACAGTCCAGAAAGTTTGAACAAGGAGGTGTGTTAGTTCTGTCAAATGTATTATTATTTCATTTTATAAGTGTAATATCTGAGTTTCAGAATTAGGGCAATTTGCCCCTTGTAATACAGTTACTAACAGAAGCATTTAAACCCAAGATGCAAGCCACTCATGTCCACTCTCCAAATTCTGTTCTCTCTCTCCATCAAAAGACAAAACCTTTACACAACTACAGAATGACATCATTCTTTCCATATCCACAAGTGCTTCCTGGTGCCTCTAAATGCCATAATAGTCAAAAAAGAAAAACAAAATTCATGTGCAGTTCATAAGTTTCATTTAGTTTGGACGATGGAGGCGATAATGTCTAACTTCCCATCTTTCTCATGCTGACAGAAGCAGAGCCAGAATCCTCCAGCTTTAGCCTGTTTTGGTATATTTCTGATACTGTTTTGTGGAAAGCATGTGCACCTACCAGAAGCAGCCAGGACTGGTATTGGAAGCACCACAATACAACAGTAAAGGTCACATATGTGCTATCACAACCACAATTCGGGCCGTAGGAAGTCTGTTCTCAGAGATTCGCCTATCCAATTGAGCAAATCCAACTGCTTTAGGTCAAATGACATACAAAAAAAAAACTTACACTGCAAAACAGAGTAAAAAAGAAGCAATTTTTAATATATTGCCTAAATACTTGATAGTTTTATGACTGTATTCTACCTCATGTTATAGAGATAAAAAGAGCAAAGACATCCTTAGTGGTGTGCAGTTCACCTAGTGCCCTTGTAGGATTATCATTAAAAAAATCTTCATTTTCTCCTTGTCTGCATCTTCCAGTGTATTTCAATGTCAGTCTCACAGTAATGCACACAGAAATTCCTGTCTTTTTGAATTCAGTTTATTAGTCTTTCTTCAGCTAGCCTCAGATTTCCTACTTATGGCCTGGTTATTGAGGGAGAAAGGGGTAAATGATTGGTGTGTCCAGAGGTTCTTTTTATCTTCTTTCATTTGTTACCCAAACTTCAGAATAATCTCTCTTCAACATTCAATCATTGCACTTGAGATCCCAGCACCCATGTATTGTAGGCAACTCTATCTTCACATACTTCTGGGTGAGAGTCCAGGTAAACCCATCATTTGCGGTGGTTAAATATCTCTAGCCTCTGATCAATTCCTTTTTAGTTTGCAATTATCTTCTGCTTTATAATGCTATATCTCCTCTTGTACTCCTCACTCCAGGTATCTCCATTTTATTCCACTCCAAATAGCAAACACTAAATGTTTGGGTGCATATTCCTCCAGATATTCACAGAAAGGACCTTCTTAATGATTTTGTGGATTCTTCCATAAATCATCACTAAACATAAAATAATTCAACAAATATCAAGACCTTGTTACTCACTGGCAGTGTAACATGTCAGACACGAAGATGAATAAGACATTATCTCAGCCTTCTACACAAGTGAAAAAGGTAGAAATGCAGAATGCAAATACCAGTCAAAATGACAAGCAAAACTCACTGAAAACTGCAAGCAAACAACATGAATACACTTAAACAATGCACAAGGCTTAACACTGGAGCTGACATTTTTACTAGTCGTAAAGGACATACACAATTTGAGAAAGGTCAAGACAAAGGCTGCAGAAAAGGTAAGAGGGGTGAAAAGGGATAAATATTGCAGGTGAAGGCATCAAAGAAAGCAAACATTATTAATTTCTAAGGATTGGAGGTTTCATGCCAGGTCAGTCAGTGATGAGCATTTCACCTTTTCAGCTACTACAGATTTAAAAAATGAAAACAAATCTTCCCTCTTCTTCCAGCTAGTGGATGTGAACTCTCAAGGATCTCCCTTTCCAGGAGGCAAAATTCAACTGACAATTTCACAGTCACACCTCAAGTTTTCTAGTGGAGGTAACCAGCATTTAAGGTTAACTAAAATGCTTTGTTCACTGTGAACAAAAGATGCATCCTATAACATAGATTCTGGGATTGCCATTATAAAAATAATGAGCTATTTTACAAATCACAGTCTTACACTGTAATAAAAATAATCCACATCAACAGTTATCTCAGTGTATACTGAACATTTCCAGCTCTGGCTAAAATGTGTATCTGATGACCTCATTTGTTTTCTCAGGCATGGGAAGTAGCACAGACAGATGTCCTGAGACATGTGACTGGGTGAAGATAGATAACCAGGATACAGCTGTGAAGACAGATGTCCAAATCAATTAAAAAACAGATCTATCCACTCCCTTCACTATCTTGAAAGAGTCTGGAATTATCACAATTTATATACCAGGGAAAATATGTCTCCTGCATAAAAATAAAATTTAGCATGACCTTGGCATTGCAAATTTTCAAATCTCACTGCAAATATAGGTTCAATGTTATAGTCTTTAAGAAGTTAAGTAGGATTATCTAGCTATGCATAAAACCAGATGGATTGGAGTTTTATCTCAATTAAATCTCTGAACAACATTTTAAGCAGTGTGACTCATGATTTCATGATGTCAGTTGGAAGATGCAGCCACAAGAAAAACAATAATTCACCCTAGGTCTCATATCAAGGGGCCTTGGAGGTTAAGTGGTAGGTAACTTCATATTCTAGGCATGATACGCCTACGTGTGACCTCACAGTCCCAAGTAGCAGCCCAGTAGACACAGAAACAAAACAAGCTACTTAATCATTGATGGAGAAGTGAACTGTTACATATTCATATGGAATAGAATTCTCATCAGCGATGAAAATGAACTTGCTGGTTCCATCAGTACACACTTGATGCTCACAAGATTGAGGTGTGAAAAGACACTCATTACTAAATTGTAGTCAGGTAGTTTGCAGTGCCGGCTGGGGTCCATTCCCTTATCTAGTTATGGCTTTCGCATCCCCAGTGGAAACTTAGACTTCTTCCAAGATAACTGGGAAAAACAATGTTCCGTGGAAATCACTTATAAAAGGTTTGTTGTTAATATTCACTTTACTGAATATAATATTTTCTCTATTTTTTGCTGATATGTAGAAATGTTTGATTTTTAGTGGTTTATGTGCACAATAAGTCAACTAATATATTATTCTAGATAACTAGCAAATTGTTTGTGATTTCCTAGGAATGTAATAAATCACCAGAGCAAAAATTATTTAGTTTCATCCTTTCTAAAGCAAACTGTCTATTGCCATACCACCCTGAATGTACCTGATCTCATCTAAAACAGACAAAAAGCTAATATAGTCTCTATTTGTAAATATATTATCCACAATTGCTGAAATAAAAGAAACCAAGAAACTGAAACTCTCAAATAAATTCTGGTTATAAAATAGATACTCTTGTCAGTGGTAATTTACTAAGATGGAGAAACAAAGTACTATAATGTGGTTTCAAATATAAAATAATGAAAAACTTTGGTAAGTAAATATTTAAGTATGAAATATATCTATAAATTTATGAACTCAGCATTAACAAAAATTTTCATGTGAATGCAGGAATAACAAAGAAATCAACAACCCTTTTTATTGTCGTCATTACAGAGTGGTAGGTAGACTGGCCACTGTCTTGTACTGAAAAGACCTGGACTGCTTTCCAATTTGACCACTAACCAGCCTGTAACCATATAGATGTTGTTTTGTTTCTCAGGAACACCAACCATATCATATCTATGATGCTTTCCAAATCAAAAATTCTATTTCTTGATAAATATTGAAAAAAGATATTTTGCTTAAACATAATATTTTACATTTTTCTAAATCTGAATTGAATTTAATAACAATACCTACACTAGTATTGTCTCTCAAAATGCCTCTTCAGTCTTAACTCTTTTCAACTCTGACTACAGTCATGAACAAAATGTATGATGGGGAATTTTCTGATACTTTATATTTATTTTAGTAAAGGACATTAAACTTGTTATGAGATGGTGTCAATAGCTACAAGAATGTAAAAATACTAAGCAAAGTCTCTACCTTTGAAGAATTTATAATTTGAAAACTGCTGGACATGAAGAAGCATTGAAAAACAGGAAATCATAGGTGTAGATGCGTGACTTCTATAGATAACTTGGGTTACCATGCAGTGTGAGGAGAAACAGGAATAGATCTGAAGTTCTGGGTGAGTTAAAATGCATGTAGATATACTTTGCTTAACAAATAGCCTGTATTGAGCTATGATGTGTTCCATAAGCTCTCCTGTGCAGCATGGTAAAACATAGTTGATGCAGAGTAACAATATCTGTGTGTGTCCTGGAGGTGGAGTAAATGACCAAGGAATGGAAATCAAGATCAAAGATTCTTTTCATTCCTGGATACACAGACAGGGAGTAAGAGTCAGGCAATAAGAAGGGCATTATGAATCCACAGAGTTCATCTTAACTGTAAAAAATATGACCTCTGCTGCAATATCAGAGACTTTATATGGTTTCTCAAATAAAGATATCAAGAAATCCTGAGTTCATGCCTTTAGGTATTAATAGTGATCAAAACACATCAGCTCAATAGTTTAGGTCTTCAGTGATAACCACAAATACTGTCTATAAAGCCAAAGGGAAGCCAAAGGTACACTCTCTGAATTATTCAATTCCTCACTTCCAGTTGTAAAGTAGATGTGCTTATTCACGTTTTCACATTTTCCCAGCATAGGCACTATGGCGCTTTTTCCCATTAATATTTTCTCCTAGAATATTAAGTTATTTCAATGGAAGTGTGTGTTAAAACAAATTGTAGCCCACAAATATGTATCCCCAGAGATATCTTAATCCCTGAGACCTCAAAATGTTAGTTATGCAACAAAAATAATTGCAGATGTGAAAAGTCATAGGCTAAAGTATTCTGGATAGTCCCGGTAGACCATAAATGCAATCACAAGGTCCCTATGAGGCAGAAGGAGGTTTGACACTAAAGGAAAAAGCAATGGAACTACCAATGCAAGGTTTGCTGCTGGATTTGAAGACTGAGAATTAATGGTATCTTGAGCCAAACGGTGCAAGGAATGTCACACTAGAAGCTGGAAAAGGAAAAAAAAAATCTAGCTTTTCCTATGAGAAGCACAGGCCTATTGACCCATAACTCTTGGCCCAATATAACTGATTTTGGACTTCTGACCTCAGACCTATATGTGGATGAGTGTATGCTGTTTTAAGTTACCAGTTTTGTGGTAATTTATTAAAGTAGCAATAGAAAAGTAATGTAAAATCTAAGTAAATGCAAGTTACTAGAAAACAACAACAAAACATAAATCCAAAAAGTAAATAGGTAGTGTTTTGGATTTTTCACTGGTTTTTTATTAATTAATTTTATTGGTAAATTTTAGACATACACAATGATCATATTCATCATAGGTAATTTGCACCTGAACATGATATAATTAAATTCTTTTTTTCCTCTTTCTCCTACCCTCCCTTCAGCTCTTCTTCCTCTCCATATTTGCAAAACTTTGTTTCTATCTTTTTTGTTTTCTCATTTTTTTCTTTTTCCTTCCATCCTTTCATGTTTTCCTCTCCCTAATTTCCCTTCTAATTCAAGCATTGTCCTCCTATTTAATAACATCTAGTATACATTTTGATCCTTATTTACATGTTGGTTTCTCATGGTAGAGAAACTGTGATATTTACATGTTGTGTTCAATTTATTTTACTTAAGGATAGGGTCTCCATGTGCATCCATTTACCTAGAAATGTCTCAGATTTATCCTTCTTTATGGCTGACTCTGTTTCAAAAGAAAAGCACATCTTTATCCACTCATTGGTTGATGGGCATTTGGGCTGTTTCCAAGATCTAACCATTACAAACTGTACTGCCATGAACATGGATGTGCATGTATTTCCATGGCATGTTATTTTTAACCTTTTCAGGAAAATACCCAGAACGAATTGCTGAGTTGAATGGAATCACTAGTTTTAGCTTTCTGAGGCATCTCCACCCTGATTTCCACAGTGGTTACACCAATTTATGTTCTCACCAACAGTGGAAAAGGATTGTTTTCTCCACTGCAGCCACATAAGCATTTGTTCTTGATTTCTTCATAATAGTCACTTTGTTTTTTGTCTGTTTGGAAGTAAAATGGACCCTCAGCATTGATTTAATTTGTACTTCTTGAATGACTAGTGCCATTGAATATTTTTTCATGTATTTATTTGCTGTTTCTACTTCTCCATCTGTGAAATGTCTATTCATTTCAGATGGCCACTTTTGGATTGGGTCTTTAAATTTGGGAGAGGTCTGATTTTTTTTAGTTCTTTGTATGTTCTACATATTATTCTTTTGTCTGAAGAACAGCTGGTAAATTTTTTTTCCCACTCTGTAGATTGTCTCTTTTTTCTGTTGGTGGTTTATTTTATTGTACAACAGCTTTTTAATAAATTGAGATCCCAGTTGTTGAATCTTTGTAGTATTTCCCATGTTATCAGGGTATTGTTTATGAAGTCTTTACCTACACCTATGTCTTCAAGTGTTCTACCTGGACTCTCTTCCAGCAGATTTAGTGTTTCTGTTTTAATACTTACATTGTCGGGCTGTCTCTGTCTGAAGGCACCATAGCAGTAGGGAAAGGGATATAGAGACAAACAGGCTCTGGGTGGTTGACTGTTTGCTCATCCACATCACTCTCAACCTGTGTTAGACTGGGTAATGTTTTATTCTTGTTAGTCACCGAACCCATGCATTCTGCATATCTGCATTCTACATATATTTCAAGAACTTCTTTGCCAAGTTATTTTCAATCAATAAGAAAATCACAAGTTTTGGACATTTCATTTTTGAAAAAAGGAATTATATTTTGCTTTTGGGTTTGTATCCCTTAAGAACTCACTGAGTTGTTTAGTAAATATTTTTTGAGTCATTCAATGACTGACTAACCATTCTGTATAACCATTGAGCTAAACTAACTATTCTGAGGCTAAAACGAATGAATTGTCAGTTTATTTACAATGACAAATAAGATCTCTTTTAATGAGTTTGAGAGCAGGCAAAAGAAACTAATTAGTTCCAAAACAGAAGATAGACCCTCACATATCTTTGAATTATATGATGTGAAATTAGAACTTTCTAGAATGGTCTCAAGTGGGTGATTTTGAAAAAATGCTGATTCCAAAGACTTCTAAATTCTGAGTAATAAAATAGTGGCTACTGATGCTGAGCAGCCATTGAGTAATAGCCCTGCTAGCAAAACGAGTTACGTTTGCTGAGTAAATTGTGCATGAACAGCAATCTAAATAAACACCAGCTTAGGAAGGAAAAGTTAACATGAAGAATGTAACAATGAACTCAGCATAAAAAGACCGAATCTCTTAGAATAAGGAGAAATTACTAAGATAAAGTATGATTTTTAAAGAACAACTGATACAATGAGCAATGCAAATCACATTTCTACTCAATTTTACTCTCTCATAGCTCTATGACCATTGCCAGCAGACTAAAATCTAATCTTTATTTTGATTCCATGCATATACTTTTCTGGTTTTTTAGCTTAATGCTTTTGAGCAAGCTCCACTTTGGTGAACCACTTCAAACAGGCAAATTACTCATAATTTTACATAATTATGCAAAACTGTAAGTAAAGAAAGCCATTCAATATTGTGCATGCTATCTAGCCTAAAGGAAATTTGCCAGCCTTGATGATATAAGAAGTGATCTCTCTCAGGAATCTGTGAGGTGTAAAGGTCCAATGTCAGTTGAAGAGAATTTCATTTGAAAAAGAGCTGCTTCTTGACAGAAAAGAGAAAACAATTAATAGGTATTTCTATAATAAAGCTTCTTTCTATAGTATTCACAGCCTTACTTCTTTGAAAACCTTCCTCATTGCATGCTAAGTATCAACCCAAGCCTGGAGAACAAAAGAAAAAAAAAGCCAAAAATTAATAAGATTTTTGCTAAATTGACCTTTACTTCCTCTCACAACATTCTGATGCTGTTTTCATTGTAGTATTGACTTCTGACTCGGTCTTCTCTGACCTCCTACCTTCTCTGGTGTTTAAAGCATGTGGTTTTAGTTGATGGACAAGTCAAGCCCATATTCATTACATTTGTTTTGTCTCTTGACTTCTTTTAGAGCAGAGCTTGCATTTTCTCCCAATTCACAATGTATTCTTTTGATAAAACATTCACGTTCTTACCTAGTATAAATGTTTTGCGACCTCAAAATATATAAATTAAATTTAATCAGATCCTTACTTAGATTCCGTACCTAAACACATTTCTTTCTTTCTTTTTCATTATCATATTAATTAAAATTGTCTAAAATTCTAAATTGACATTTTGTTTTTGTTTGTGTAATTAATTAGCCTTTCAGAATTTCCTTCATACTCTTAAGATTCAATCATCATTTCTCCCACTAAGAATAAAGCCAACTTCTCATAAGGGCAAGTACTCAAGGCTTGAGAGCTGCGGAGGGGTAGTGGTCCAGTGTTGGAGAGGGATCACTTTAAAGGTATCCTGAATTTTCCTTCCAACTCTTCTACTCAGTGCAATACCATCTTGGCTACCTCATCCATTCTATCATGAGCTCGTCCTACCTGGTCTTCTGGAAGTGCTGTAGACTATTGTAAAACTTCCCAACCTGCCCTTTCTTCCCAACCCAGGAACTGCCTCAAGTATTTTCAGCTACATGTAGCCTTGTGTGCACCAAATTGCGAAACATGAACTTTTTTTAGGAGTAGAGACTTTTTTCCCTAGGTATCCCTGAAAATCCAGGAATCAGGAAGAATGTTCTGGAATCTCCCCAATCTATTGGCATTTTTTGACTCTCATAGTCTGTCTCTGGCTTCTTGCACATTACTTCCCTTTGGCACCATCCCCCACTGAGAGGTCACTGGAGGTTTACATACTTGACTGTTCTGCATAACAAACAGATTGGGGATTCTAAGGTGCAAGGGAGAAAAGAAAATAAGATGCGTTCCAAGTCTACGGCTCAGGAAGAGAGGGTAACTGACAAGAAGAGATGTGCAGATTGATCAGTGTTTATGCTGAGGAACACGATGTGCAGAGGACTCATCCATCTCTCCCACCAACTGCTTAGTGAAATGCAACGATTTCACTAATGCTTCTGATGGGTATAAATTCTGTCTGCAAAATGTGAAGAATTGCTAATTCTATCAAATTTCTGGATGTCGTTGATTGTTTGACCATAACAATTATCCAAAACCTGTTGCAAATTTTCCTATCTCAAAAATCTATGACCATTATATAGTGCTGCTTTCATGTCTTCTATTACATGTATATCAGGGCTGGAGACACACTAGATATTTAAAATGCTTAATGAGATTAAGATTCATATTGTTTTTCATATGCTACAAAATATTATAAAGTTCACTTATACAAAAGATTATATGTGGCACAAAAGTGAAGTTAATATAACTATATTGTGTGGGAAGTTCAAATAATTCAAATATAATATTCTTTTCACATCCACTTAAAATAGAGCTGAGAGTCCATGAGAAGAAAACACTAAAGTCATAGACAATTGTACCAGGAACAGCTCTGTGAGACCTTTCTAGCAATATAGCCTGCTTTGTCTGTAATACTACATTTTCTTTTTAGCATTTATCTACCTAACTAGCAACTATGACTTTAAAACTAGTTTCACATAGTGACTGCTGCCACTCATCAATCATTTTGCCTGTTCCCTCAAGCAATGAAAGTGCCAGGGAACTTTCTTTCCTAACAACTTATGTAGATTCTTCCTCGCTGATAGGATACCCAAGCTTTCATTTGACCTTCAGATACACTAAAGGACACTCTAGTTTGTGAATGTGTGACCCAGAATACAATCCTATTCTTAATTCTGTATTTCAAATAAAACTCCCTTGACTAGAGATTCATCTCTATATCTTTGACACTGGCAATTATCTAATTATATATGGCAGGAAGGGATCAGAATGAAAAGTTTATCCTCTTATCCATGATCCAGTTCCTTTTTTATGGAAGAAACTTAGGTATAGCAGACAATGCAGATAAAGTAAGAAAATTCTTCGCCAGACTTGCCTAATCCCTTCAGAAGCCATTTCTTGTAAATCCATATGGTCAGTGCCAGAATTCTTAGCAAATGCTTCACCTAATATACAGGGTATTAAATATTTCTTTTTGGTTGGGCACCTCACTGAACAATTCTTTAACCACCTAAGTGCACAATTTTCCAATTACCTTTTCAGAAAAGATGTGCAAGAATAATCCAACTAGAAGATGAAACCGTAGCTCTTTCACTGATGTGAAATTGATTGCTTCTTTTGTTGCCAGTGATTCTTTTTAAAAGAGGCAAATCGATTTAAGTGCTGAATTGACAGATTAGAGACTAGAGTGGAAATAGACATTTATTTGCTAAAAGATGATACAAAGTGGATATAAAGATAAAGCAACTTTCTTGGGGGCAAAAATTAAAATGCCTATAGTAAATTAGTAAATACAACCAGTGTCACTAATTTTCAGTGGTGGGGCAAACAAATGGCCTTGCCTAGAAGTACAAGAGAATGGGTCCTGATACTAAGGACTCCTTTTTAGATACCTCAGTAATTTCTTTTAGATTATTGCTTCTTCCTCAATTTTTAATATATATGGGCCAATACTGTAATTTCTTGCAGTTTGTATTGGCTCTATTCACTTGAATGTTGCTACTATTGAAAAATAGCTTGGATTTCTGGTGAATTAGACAGACTTTGATGTCAGTACAGTAGCAGTACAGTCATGGAGAGAGAAGAGTTTAAGAATAATCCATTTCTGGAACTAAAGGTGTAGCTCAATGGTAAATCACTTGCCTATCAAATGTAAGGCCCTGGGTTTGAATGCCAGCTCTGGAAACAGAAAAAAGAAATATGTCCAAAAACATCTTAATCATTTTAGAGTTTTATTTGTATACAAAATCATTTGACACACATATTTTTTAAAAGTTACCTGCTTATCTGATCTTTTCTTAATACATACTTGATTTTTTCAAATGGCTAGATATTTGAGAAGTAGGATCATATACAAATAGCTATTTAAAAAATAGAATCATATACAACAGATTAAAATAATGAATGTGTTCAAACAAGAAAAACTTTGTTAGGAATAAATACAAAATTTGATATTAAATTTAAAAAAAAACAGGAAAGGGCAGAAATTAGAAAATGACTCACTTGAAGATCATATGAAGAAAGCTTAGGAGTTTCAATGCCCAGAATGCTTCATGTAATTTAGTGACTGTTCCAAAATAAATTTGGTTGAAATAGTTTGATAAGATCACAGTATTTAAAAGGATATTCCCAGAAACAGTCTGCACCCCAGTCAAATGGTGTGTTCAGTTTTGATTGTTGCCTTAAAAAAGGCATCTACATTCCAGGAAATCCACCTAGATATGATGGTGGTGAAAGTGATTATTCTATAAAAGGTAAGATTGAATAAGATCATTGTCCTGTCTTCAATCAATAGTATGAAAGCACTTATTGAATTCCTGCTCCTGCATCATCTACCTTAAAACAAAACACTAGAACTTGACTCTAGTCTTAAACATCTTTTCTAAACACACAATTAAAGGAAAATTTTCTCAATGTGTAAAGGACTGCCATGAGAGAGGCTCAAGTTTTTCTCACTTGGTTAAACAAGATAGAGCAAACTCTAAGAACGGAAACTAAAGACACATAAGAAAATAAGTGAATAAAGGAATATTGTGTTAAGATTTGGATTTGTCTAAAGTATACTGTGCTGTTTCAGTGAGGTCATTCAAGAGCATTTGAATGGTGATGGATGGATGGATGCAAGGTCTGCCTCTGGCATAGATGTGACACTTTTCTAACTTCTGCCCATGTGGCAGTTTTCTGTAAGTCTGAAAGAATCATGATTATTTTGATGTAACAGGAATCAATCTACTGGGAAAAAAATGTGGCTTTCAACTTCAAAATAATACATTTCCTGATACCTCTTTCCCCTTTTCTAGGTTGTGTCACAAGATTGTAAAGAGGCATGATGTCGAATACAAAACAGAGAAATAAATCCTAACCACTTTTCTACCCATTATCTCCCCCAACCTCCCAAATAAGTGGATGGTGAAGGCTTAAATAAGAGAGACAAGTGATATGACGCTAGGGCTCCAGGAAGATCAAAATACACAGCAGACTTTGAGATTCTCTGGGGGCTGAGACAAAGAACTTCTCTGGGCAGTAGGTATTTATTCAGTTTTCAAACAAAGGAAGGGGATACTGAGGAAAGCACGAGAACTAAGCAGGACCCTGGGAGTCAGTTAAAAAGACTTCTCCAAGTAGTAAATTAAGTTAATTAGGATACCAATGTTATCTCCAGGTTGACCTTCACTGCGGCAGGATGCTTGCAGCTTCAGTCTCTATTTAGTTAATTGGGGTTAGAGCCACACGTCCTCAGCTGTGGCCCTGTCTCGTTCTTTGAGGCATCATGGCTTCACAGGTCACTACAGGCCTCAGTCAGGACCGGTGATTCATAGAGCTTCACTTATTCTGAATCCTATGCCCATCTCCAGACAAGGGGCCTAGGCCTGAGACAGACTCACAGGTAAACACAGAAGGTCAACTGGTTAATTTTAAATCCTGCTCAGAGCTGCTTCGTAGTGGTCTCCATCAACCCACCTTAATCAGTCTATCATCTTGATATGTAGTAGACCATAATTTCTGCCATTTTGTATAATCTCCTCTCAGGAAAAAAAATAATAGTATGACACACGGTTTTAGCTTGAAAATGTAGTAAACAGGTTCTAGCCCAGAAGTCAATTTGTTTCCACAGAATGAAAGCATTCAAGGGAGAAAACAACACAGAGAGAGATTCTCTACATTTAAAGAGTTAGCATTTCTCTTGGAGATTTAGTTATTCAAATTCTCTTATGGAATATGATTCATTTTATTAATATTTCTAGCACCACTGCCTCTAGCTACCAAAAGTCAATATATTTTAATAAGATACTCCAATTTTATCTAAGATAAATGCTTCTGGGAAAAATGAAACAATTTTTTTCTGGTCAATTAGCCATAAAAAGTTAAAGAAAAGACCCTTTATTTTCTGGCTGAAAGTGAAAGTTAAGATTTTCAAGAAGCACATCAAACTCTCAATTTCAACTAAATTAACATTCCCAAGGTACAAGGACCTATGTTGTCAAAGGGAAATCATGTTGTTCTCCACGGCTAAGATCAATGGGCTGGAGTTACAGGCAAAACAAATGAGGAAAGCACTCAGGTGCTTGGAGGATCACTTATTCCCAGTCATCTGTCTAGATCCTGGGGCTTGACCCCTGGCAGAGCAGTGCGGATAGGACTATGGTGACTTTGCTTCTGTCTTACCTGAATTAGGAGTCACTCCCAAAGGAGAATGAAGAGGACATAGAGCAAGGGGTTTGATGTGAAAGTTAAAAAAACAAAACAAAACAAAAAACCCTTTTCTTCTTTTCCTTTTACATTCCCTTGTTGTTGCACTTTTGATTTTTGTTTTAATGTGGCTTCTAGGAAAACTAGAAATACATATGTAACTGACATAATTTATTTTCTTGACAATGCTGAACAAGTATCCTTCATAGGGGGAAAAATTATTGATTTTATAAAGTATGGGGCACATCTGGAAAAGCATGTAAAAAGCTGATTACTTCCCAAAAGGAGCCTGGGAGACTGAAATCAAAAGTAAATACAAAGCTGATGAGATTTCACACTCTCATCATTGGTAGTCTTTGAATTTGTGTCCCATTTTATGTGCAACCCACATAAAATGAAAATAACATATATAACTGTTAAAACATAAATTCTCAAGGTGTCCAGAGGTTCTTCCCTGAGATCTTGCCCTAATCAAAGTGAGATGCATTTATTTCTCTGTCAACTCCCAATGATCACTAACATCATTACTCTAACTTAATGCTTTTATAATTTTCCATTTGTGCCTTTATGTCACACATACTCTGAGACTTTTTAAAATATAAACAAATTTCTACATTAATATTTGTGTTCTCATTACTTAATAGTATACATAATTCTTTCCAAATCACTTCTTGGCAAAGAAAGAAGAGGAAGAAGAGAAGGGGGTAAAGGAGGAAGAAGAGGACGAGGAAGAAAAGAAGAGAAGGAGGAAGTAGAAGAAGTACTTTGTTGAGATGGAAAAGATGTTACAACAGGATGGTACAACAAAGGTCAGAAATAAGCACAAAGTGAGAGTTTTAAAAACAGAACTATGCAAGAAAATACAATGAATTCTATGATGCTACACAAAAATTTGGGACAAAGTTAAATAGAAATAAGACTATTGAGATGGGCTAGCAGTAGATTATTGGTAATGTTATCAAGTCTACTACATTTATCACAGAAAAGATCCAAGTAAACAATTTTTGGCAAAAGAATATAATCTAATTTATGTTTTTGGAAAGACTGCTTTAGTGACAGAGCACAGGTTAGATTTTTGAAGATCCAATTCTAGAGATGAGTACACAAATTGAGATATTACTGGAGCAGTCCAAGTAAGATCTATTAAAACTTGAGTTACTAAAGAGCTACAGAAAATTTGGAATAAAGAAAGACTTAGGATATTTCTTCTGAAACTTTGTGAGAAAAAGAAAGAGAGAGGGAAACAGAGAACCAAAGTGTGTAAGGCATCATGGAATAAAAATAAATGAAAGCCATAAAGATATTTCCTATCTTCTCAGAAAGGACATATATGTACTCATGAAAAGAGGTTTCTCATTCAACATACAAGTGGTTTTCATGTTGAGGGTAGAAGATTTTAGAGCGTAATGGAACATTTTGTGGGGCTGAAAAGTCGAACTTCATCTTATCTTAGACACTGCAATATAATTTAATGTTCAATGGATCCTAAAGAAGAAGAGGTCTGTGGTTGAAAAGCATATCAGAAACAAAGATGTAAAAGTTGAAATGGTTTATGTGTTAACACACACCATTATCCTTAAAACTATTATGGACTTCAAAATGCAAATTATGGAAACTTCTAATCTGAGATCCATATCTTGGGTCATATATGTTAAAGTTGGATTTTGGATTTTTAATCAATGAGCAGATGGTTCAACTCCAATGATAAATGATTGGATATATATATATATATATATATATATATATATATATATATATATATCATGCATATACATATATATATGCATTTAGGGGAAGAAGTTGGTTCCAGAGTACCTCATACCATCTCTTCAATGATCCAGTGCCTCACATCTCAACTGTATGTCAGAGATTATTTGAAGATAACCAATAAGCCATTGCTAAAAATAGCATCTTTGCAACAGTCTCAATATGGAAATAAAGGCAATTCAGATCATTAGATGACATATGAGCCCTTGGGTGAATCATATAGTTTTGCATTTTCATTTCTAATGCCATGTCCACAGTATTGACATATTGTTTTGCTTTTATTCCTTTAATAGCCCTAGTATGATTCAAAAAGAAAAAAATTAATTAATTTTAAAAAACCCTGATATTCTCTCTGGTATCTGAAGGTGAGTGGTTCCTTCCAATTCTGAGCTTGTCACCAAATCTTTTGTATGCTGTTTGTTTTACTACTCTGGGATTTTGTATAGACACACATCATTGAATTATTCCCCAGATAGAGCTGTGGATTCCAGTGATAAGAAAAAGTACTCAAGTAGAAAACACAGGTACTGACAGGTGGAGATTTACTATTTTGCATTCAAAGGATAAGTTTAGTAGGACAGGGATAGGCACTGATAGCATCTGCTGTGAAAACACTACTGTTATGAGGTTCTTCATGCCATGTATAGCATTATCAGGATTGTTTTCCCAATTGAAACTCCCTGGAAGCCTAGCATGCTTAGATATTTTTGCATCAACCCAGTCTTCGTATTACAGATGCTAATCTGGTTTTACAAAAGCAAAACAACAACTCTCATGATACAAATTATATGTTGTATATAGTCATTATTTGAAAATCCATCTGATTTTTCTAGAAAGATGAATCCATTTCAAAAACTTCCTTACCATGGTAAAATTTCCCCTTTCTTTTTGTAGCACATCATCATTTATTAACACCTCCCACACGTAGAATAATCTGGCTGTCAGCATAGATACAAAAGAACCTGAAAACATAATTTCTGGTTTATGAAGTTTCCACCAAAGTATAAAATTCCTCACTTGAATAATAAAAAAGATACAATACACATGCAGAAGATAAAATGTCAATATATGTAAACAAATGAATTAAGCAGAACACACTTTTCAGTGTCCTTTCCTCAGATACGCTATGTGATTAAGCTCAAACCTTGTCCAAACCACAAAATTTACAAGATATATGTGCAGGATAAAAGTAGTGATAAAATGAGAAAAGATTCCTGAAGAAAAGCACAAGTGTACTTCATGTTCTGAGTGTGTGATTTCAGAAGAAAAACTATAGATATGGCTATGAAGAAAATATTTTATGGCAAAAAAACAGAATGAACATTTCATATTAGTGCTAGTAAAAGACCAGAGAAATCTAGGGTGAACATGCATAATTCTCTGAATCTGTTCTTTTCCCTAGAATTGATTGGATTTTTTCTTCTGAATTAGGTTAGTCAACACTACTTGGGTAACAAAGACATATATTAGATGTCAGCTATGCTTCCTTATCACCTTAAGTAAATACAATTTGTTGCAAATGTCAAAAATAAAGTTTTCATGACTAAACATAATAATTGGAATTTTGCAAATATCTAAATGTGTTCCCAGAAAACCAACCTTAAGTTTTCTTTCACTAGAATCCAAGGACTTTGTTCCCATGGCAAAAGAATCAGAGGTATGAAAGCAAAAAACAAGCAAGGACATCTACATTCTACATCACAGCACACAGTGTGTGCTAGCTCATGATTATTGATCTCTTGCTATGAATGCAAACTGTCATAATAGCTTTAATCTGCAGACATTAGTCTACAAAAGTAAAATATAGAGAAATAGGCAAGAATAAAATCTAGCCAGTGACCAAATAAAACCCTTCAGGAAAACTACTGGAATTATTCATAAGGAGAAAAGCTTAGGAACACTTAGAAATGCATTATTTATTAAGGAACTGTCAGTGGGATTCATAAAAGGCAGGCTATGAGTGAAAAATACGTTTGTTTGGGTTGAGTATATTACTACAGACAGGCTGGAGATAAGCTGGAAACAAAGAGGAACATTCATCCGACTCTCAGGAAAGCATTTGTTAGGGCAGCGTGGATAGCAGCAGTTTTAAGCAAATGAATCACATTATGCAGTGAGAGTTAAGTAGAAGTAATTAAAGAACAAGGGTTGTGCAATGTCTGAACAACAGAGTTGAATTCAGTCATTTCATCTTGAGGCCAGTTACAGGAGAGGTAGCATCCCAGACTACCTGAGTTGATTCTTAGAAAAAGTGTAAATGGACGAAACAGTCCAAGCCATAAGAACTGGGAGGAAAAACATTTGATCGGTCATGCGTATGTAAGGCTTAGTTTTTAACAAGAAGCATGAGTGCATTCAATAGAGAAAACCCTTTCCAACCACACAAATAACTAAAGTGTGAGCCTGCTAGACAAGACCTACCAAAGCAGCAGGAAATGTAACCTCCTAAACTATAAGAAAAATCTACAAGAACAGTATGTGTTTATCCTACACATTCACAGAGGAAAACACTAAAGTCACGTGGAATAGTGTAACAAGCTCAGACAACAGAACAAGGAGCTCTAGCTAGAATGTGGGTTCTGCCACTTATTAGGCATATAACATGGTGTGCTCTCATTTGTCCATGACTGTTGTTTGTCCTCTAAAATTATTAACCAATGTTCTATCCTTTCTCATCACTATCACCTCTAAGTCCTTCTCCAGTCACCATTGACTGTCACATGTTTTTTGCAATATTCTCCATACTGATTCTATCCTTTCTTACTTTTTCCCTTTATAGACCTTGTCTACACAGAAGCCAAGGGGAAATTGGCCACAGACTATCTTTCACAATGACCCTTATATTCAGTTTGCCACCACTGCTTATAGAAAGTAGTGGAGTCAGTCTAGAAAAGGAACCAAAGTCCTTGAGCCTCTTCTTGGAGGACTTGACCTGGGAGATTCTTCCCATCTTCAATATCACACTGAGATGTGAATTACTGACAGCTTTTCATAGAGTTAAATCATGAGGTTTGGGGAGGTTCTTTGATGCTGCAGAACAGTCTCAATTAATCCGGAGATTAGTACTAAAATTGAAGTGATAAAGCTAATTCCATCTGCTCATAAGAAAGAGATACACTTGTTTGCTTGACAGTTTGTTACTCAGTGGCAAAATATTTTCTAAAACCACCAATATCTATAATTTAGAAACCAGTTCATGCATTAGTTACACTCCAGGGTAAGAGGTTGAAAATGCAATATTAATAGGCAGATATTCACCAATCCCATTCAATCTTTAAAAGCACACAGAACAATGCATTTTCAAACTTCTTTTTCTCTACATATATGACAGATTCTTAGTTAGTGGAGTGTGAACAGAAAAACCATTTGCATATAAAGTTATCAGGGGCATCATCACCATTTGCTTAGGTGACTGAAAAATCAGATCCCAGGGTTGGGGATTTAGCTCAGAGGCATAAGTACCTGCCTGGCAAATTCGAGGCACAAGGTCATGAATTTGATCCCTGTTACAAAAAAAAAAAAATCAGATCCCAGCTAGATTTGCAAACTTCCCCTCCAGATACCATGGCCTGACACCCATTTACTTGGTTTAGCTTTGCCTGTGTGAGATAATATCTTTTTCTTTCCCCCTACATTTGCTCGTCCTCTTCTCTAAATGCTTAAAAGTATATGAAAAACTACAATTTCAAGTGGGATTTTCTAGTAAGGTGAATTCTGTATCTGTTGATTATTTATTCTTTGAATAACAATGTTGAAGTACTACTCTATAAAAACATAGATGTAAGATCAGACAGACAGATAAAAAGATAATCTAATACCATTTAGTGGAATATCTCTCTGTGAAAATTCTACCACTTGCATCAGTTTTCCAAGTCTATATTTATTTACCCTAATTTGATTTGAAATTTGCATTTTCCAAATAGATCAGACAATTAAAAGGAATGATCAGACATTACTCTGATCTAATTCTTATTTATTTTGGTAACAGGAATCAAACTCAAGACTTTGCACTTGTCAGGTAGACACTGTGCCACTGATCCCCAGCCCTGACCTCATTTTTAAAAAACAAAAATTGGGATAAAATAGTTCGATTTTCTTATAGTTACACCTTCTTGGTTTTTGGTGGTATGGACATGAGTTGAAGAAGCCACTATGTCATTATACTATCTTCTTTCAAATGGCTAGGATTGTTTTGATTGTTGAATCAAATTATGAGCAAGAAGTCAATTATCTTAGCATTCTTCCATAATCCTCCAGAAAAGCATGTGTGCATATGTGTACACACACACACACACACACACGCACACACAGCTCTTTGCAGTCACTAAATTTCAGGTAATAGACTGACTCATTGTCATTTTCTGCAAATAAACTTTCTTTCTGTCTTACACCGGTTTCTGCTCTGATTTCTTTCAAGTTTCCTTGTTTTATTCATCGACTCCACTATCTTTAACCAAAGGTGTACAAAAAGACCATAGACACATACACAACTCTTTAGTCTTTACTACTTTTCTGACCACAATATCCTCACACGAGGATTTGTGTTGGACATCCCCTTGTGTTGGACATAACTTGATAGTATGAGAGAGAACTTTATGTGCTTACACGTGTACCTTTTATGTCTCCCGAAGTATCTCTGCTCTTATCATTTCTCTCTGTTGTGCTATCCAGGCTTAAAATCTTATCAGCACTTCATAGTTCCTAGGACACTCCCAACACTATTTACTCTAAAAGACTACATCATTTCCTTCAGATTTTTTCTAAATGGTTTAATCGTGTTGTGGATTAAAAATTGGTGGTCAACTTAATGCCAGCAGAATTAAATCAGCATGATGCTGAGTGTAGATGTTCCACCTGAGGAAAGTTGCCAGCATAAATAGAGACATGGAGAAGGAAAGGGGAAGCATTGTGGGTATCTCTAAGTGTTGCCATTGAGCTGTTGATTCTCCCGGAGGAGCTCATCATGACTAGCTTCCCTTGTGTGAGTTCAACCATTGTCATTGGAGGAGCTCAGGACCTTGTTGGTGGGAGTGGCTGTGGTTCACTTTGCAGGAGCTCTGGTTCTTACATCAAGCATCTCTTCCTGGCTGCAGAAGAGAAGACATGTGCCGTTTAATCTCCAGGACAAACTCGTCATGCTGGCTTTCTGACGGTACTCAGCTATTCTTATCGTTGGAGGAGCTCAGGACCTCTGTGTCGTTGAGGATGGCTGTAGTGCCTTTCAGTACAGCCCTGGTCTTTGTTATGAGTGTGACTTCTCAGCTCAAGTTGTAGAACCCCCTACCCACCAACACAGCTCCTTCACTCTACTGGCATACACTTTCTAGCTTCTACCACTGACCTTTGGACCTTCCCAGCGCAGATCTGTAAAAGAGACTGGTGTGAGTTCCTCTCAGGGGCTCTAGACCGCCAGCTGAATTTGTGGGAGGCATTGTCATGAGCTCTTGGTCTTCATCTGGACTCATGCAGGACATTGCTGTGGGATTCATGCCCTTGGCTGAATATTCTGGGTCTTTAGTGTTGTGGAAAGATTCCCTGCACTTTCTTGTGTTAACTCTGGGTGACCAGCATAAATAATATTATAAATTCTATGTCCTGATTCTAATTGTTCTCTTTATAACCCCTGACTACAACAAATGGACAGCAATAATTATAAGCATTTTATCCATCATTATCATATAGCAAGTATATAATTTATATGCCAGAAACTAGGCTAGGAACTTTCTATTTAACATTAAAGACCATCCCAAATGATGGTCACTATTTATACAGTACCAATTTGTAAGAGCAAAATGGAAGAGAGGTAAATAGAAAGTAGGGAGAACTTCAAATATTTCCCAAAATTGTATGTTCTGTTGTTTTAAAATATTTCAATGCAAATGTTAATTCATTTTATTCATACTAGTTTATCTTAGTTCACTGAAAAGGAAGTTTTGTGTTATTTTGTTTCTTTTTTATAAGCATCTTTTTGGTTAATGACTTACACTCTGAATAACTACTTTAAAGGTAAAAATATACAGCTTACTAGCTACTGTTATTCTTTTTATATAGTTATGAACATTTTGTCATAAAATAAAATAAAATTTAAAATGAAGAAAGCTATAGGTAGGGGAGATAGGCAACTTTTCTAAGGTAATAAGTCTAGGAAGAGTTTTGAGAAATTTTTGTCTTTGTAAAACAGTAGGAACAAACAAACTGTTAAGCTAGTGAATCTATTTGTTCTTCACATTTGTTCTGTTCTTTATATTTTTGTGTAGCTATTAAATCTCTGTGAGCTTAGTTCTCCCATCTGTAAAACAGAGATATTAATAGTAGAGTTGTAGTGAGAACTATTAGCACAGGCAAAGAATCTAACACAACAAAAGTAACTTTTCAAATTTGAATTTTCTCTTTTTATTGGAAAAGTAGTAAACTGGCCAGTAAGGCATATTTTAGACAACTAAAGCAGGATATGAAAGTTTTCATGGTCTTAAAACCTTAGCTGAAAAGCCAACATATGTGGATATAGCATCTAAAATCTCTTAATATTCAGTTTTATATCTTGGCATTTAAAAAGATGTTGAATTAATGACTGATCAATTCCAAATAAATTACCATCCTTAGAGGTGATGCTAATCAATGGAGGACATGGCCGAGTTGGTTTGAGAAAGGCCCTGTTTTGACATTAAAGAAGATGGGATAATAATGACTTGGTATTTGTGATTTTTACTCATTTATCATGCTCTTACCACAGCGAACTGAATGGCTATAATTAAGTCTTTTGATATTATGACTTCTACCAGGTTGATGATGGCAATCATGTTATTATGAGGCTTATGTTAACAATAAGACTAGGTTTCTTAGAAATAAAGTGCCGATAATAATTAAATGGTATCTGTTCTTTATGCTTCAGAAGAGAAGTTACAACATTTGACATGAGCTAGGTGAGGGACAGATCAGGCGAACTGCTGATAGAAGAAGCCAGCTTTAAACAGATGGCAACTGGACAGGAGCAGAAAAGCTTTAAAAAGGAAAAATGAGAGTGCATTACAGTCCTCAATGGTTGGGAGGATGGGATATGTGTGTATGGAGACCCCACATGATGGCATCTCAGAGACCTGAGGTGTATTTACTCAGCTTTAGACAGGGAATCTGTCAGTGAGATCATGACACCAGGAAAAGTAACACAAAACTTCAGTCATAGACTTCATGCTCTAAGTTGCAGAAACAGAATTAAAGATATGTACCAGCTCCACACATTATGTACTTTAAATATGTACTCATAAAAGGCATATAATAAAAGATTCTGAGCAACGAAGCATAGATTATAGCCAGAGAACTTGATTGACAAATAGAGACAAATGAGAGGGAAGAAACAAAAGTGGCCTATTTGAGGGTTATTGCCAGCATGAAAAGGAGAACTGGAGATGAAGAAGTAATGGTGTTGGTTCTCCTGTTGCCACTGTTCCTCCTCTCCGGAGGAGCTTGTTGAGCTTCTTTCCTGATATGAACTTGGCTGTTCTCATTGTTAGTGCAGCTCAGGACCTTGTTGTCCCTAAGAATGCTGCGATTGACTCTGGGGGAGCTCTGGTCCTTACTTTGAGCATTGCTTCCTGGCTGGGGAAGGGAATATAGTGTGCTGCTCAATTCCTAGGAGAAGCTTGTCGTGCCGGCTCCCTGATACGAACTCAGCTGTTCTCATTGTCAGAGGAGCTTGTGACCACGAGGTTGCTGAGGATGGCTATGGTACTTTTCTGGGGAGCTCTGATCCTTAAATGTTGTTTCCTGGCTCCAGGGCAGAATCTTTGGGTTACTGGCACAGATCCTTCACCCCATTGGCATAGACTTTCTGACTTCGTCACTGACCTTTGGGCCTTCCCAGTGCAGTTCCATGAAAATGACTTGCATGAGATACTGTTGCATGTTCTAGGTCTCCAGCTGGACTCGGAGGTGGGGGCACTATCATGCACTGGATGCCAGTGGGACCTTGCTGTGGGATCCAGGCTCCAAGATGCATTATTTTTAGGTTTTTAGTGTGTGGACAAAATTCCTGCATACTTTTTTTGTATTTGAATCTTTGGGTGACTGTTATAAAATAATTCCATAAATTATGTGTCCTGTATTAAATTGTTTTCCTTGCAAACTCTGACTACCTGACTCCCTGACTACCACAGGGGCAATATGAAATGCAACAATAAATTAGAATGAAAGTAGCTTTTCAGTAGCCCTGGGATTCCCTCCTTGGTCTTGTCTTTGTACTGCAGTTTTTGAGGGCTTGATAAAGTTATTTTAGTATGACTTTTAGGGCAGGATGTTAACACAATAGAAGAAAGAATATGAATTCAAATGATATATAGAGATTAGAACCTAATCCAAAGAATAAGCCTAATAGTAGAATATATGAGCATTATTATTTTAGAAATGATAGATAATAGGGATTTCTTTGTGACATGCATTCTGTTGTTATAAAAATAAGATTTGTATATATTTGCTTATCTAAAGTTTCTAAACCTTCATTCTTGGATAAATTATCAATTTAAAACCTAAGCAACCCTTCTGAAAGTGACAATATGCAATATTACAACCATTATTAAATTCCTACCATCTTGTTTTGAAACCCTATAGTGTTATTGTTTTGGGTTTGTTGTCATTGTTGTTTGTCACTTTTGCTTTTTGTTTTTCTTTTCTGTGTCTTTTTTTCTCTCAAATAAAAAAAAACCTCAATTTTTCCTTAGTTAGAATTACAAGACACACTATGTCATAATGGTATTTGATGAGAATCTCTGAAATGACAGTATCTTATTGACGTAAATATGGTGCTGATCATTAATATTCTTCTTAATGCAAATAATGGAAAGAACGAATTTACATTCTAGTGTCCTCAGGCATCTAATGAACAAAGCACTTTTAAGGGACAAGCAAGGTTGAAGGAAATGTCCCATATTATACTGATTAAATTTAAATCTGAAAAAGTTTAATAAATTACAAAAGTAGACAATCCATAATGCCTGACTTGATGAGCTTAAGGGGAAAACATGAAACTTTAATTCTGCAAGCATGAGGCAAGTCAATTTAAAGTGGTGAGTTCCGCAAAGTCCAGCAATTACTGGATCATATCTAAATATTCATGACCCACTAAGTTCAGCAATTATTAGATCATATCTAAATATTCATGACCTAAATATTCTGGCTGCCACTTTTAAAAAGTAAAATTATAAAATCAGTTCATGTATGAAAGGACAAACCATGTCATGAAACAGTGCAAAAAAACTGTATAATGAATTCTTGAAAAACATGAGGATGAATTAAAAGCTTTGAAATACTGAATCTAATATATTCAAACAAACAGCTGACATTTTTACTTACCTATTTGTTTTTCTTTTCCCTGGATATTTTTGGGGCTTTTTAATCTATATTTTATTAGTAAATGTTTGAAGTACCTAATAATTACCTTAATTATAACACATGAACGTAACATATTTTAATTCTTTTTAAATCCCCTGTCCTTCCTCTTCTTCTCCTCTGCCTCCATTTCTTGGTCTTTTTCCCATTTTGTCTGATTTTCTAAAGGACAAAGTAGAATCAAAACATTAAAAACACAAGCAGTTGATTTTTATTTTCAGTTGAAAGGGACTGCTTCTTTATCATTCAGAATTGTCCAAACGTAATTCAGGAGATGCCCTGAGATATCAGTTCACAGTATTAAAGTATTCAAGGTTACATGCAATAGGTCCTAAATAAGGAAAGAATCAGATCTCTCACTTCCCTGGTATATGGACATTTATGACTCAAGCATAGATGTAAGTTTTAAGATTTGTGGCATTTTGTTTGATTTCTAAACTCTGGTTCATTGGTCAGTTTATCCTCAAACATCATCTAAGAATCCTCTAGCAATCATAACTTTGCATGCAGAGTGTCAAGATCACAGAAATATATGAAGGCAGTCAGTGTTAGCTACTCTTTCTAAAATATCTGCTCCATCCGTAATGACCTCATTCAGTTATAGAAATGAAAGCTTTTGTTTGTTCATCATAAAAACAAATAATCTAAAATATGTTTTTTCTTCTGTGTATCATTATTTATTCCTGTCCTTGGATTCACCCTGCCTGAAAGAACTGACCACTGTAAATCAAAATGAGGAAAATAAGTTCAATCCCTGAACAAATTTGCATAGGTACTGAAGAATTCAGGCCAATTCTTGGGTACTTCCTCTGATTCAATGTTAAAATATTCTTGATATTCCATGTAGACGCTCAATATTTTTTTCAGGTAAGTATATTGCAAAGCTTATATGTTTAATTAATTTATGACTAAATATAAAATCTACTCTTTCCAAAGAATGAGGATAATATAGAGAGAAGTTTTTCTTTGCCTCATTAGATACTGAAAAGACAAAGTTATGGATTTTAACTTCACCACTTTAAAGTTAAAGATGTATAATCCAAATGAAATACATAGCATACAAAAAGAGTTATGATTAGCAACCATTAAAGCCAAGACTAAAGTATCTATCGTGTAACTCCAAGTCTGTTCTTCTTTTTCCCACAAATAACACCCATATGCTACATTGTGTAATTTTCGAAACACTTTTCACTGATTAACCATCTTAATCTAAAAAAAAGAAAGGAAGTTAACTAATAAGAATATTGTACTTAGAGACTTTAAGTAAAATCCATGTTTAAATATTAAATAAACCAAGTCACTTGACTCCTCAGTTTTATAAATTCTGCCCTCAATTATCACTGGATATACAGAGTCAAGTATCCGGTTATTCTCAGAATATCAAACTGCTATATCAAACTCAATATGTCAAAATAAAAAATCTTGATTTCCTCATTTATCCTCTACTCTTACTGGTTCCTTAGCACTTCAAAAATTTAAGCATTGTCATGATTGTCCTTGGATGCCTCTTTTTTCTTTGTCTTTCTAATTTACCACTCATTAAGCACACTCTAATGATTACCTCCAGTATGTATACCACATCTGCACCTTTCTTTCCCACCCCAGTCCTGATGCACTGATTCATAGCTCCTTCATTTCTTTCCCAGTCTCTCACTAGGCTGTTCTTTCTGGTCTCTACTTCTGGCATTGCTCATCTTTAACTCATTCTCCACAGAATAGTCAGATGAGTATTTGTGGGATATAAATGATATTACCTTTTTTGTTTTGTTTTGTTTTGTTTTGTTTTGTTTTGTTTCATTGGTACCGTGAATCAAACTCGTGACCCTGTGTTTGCTAGGCAGGCGCTTGTGGCACAGAGCTAAATCTCTAGTTTATAATGGTATTTCCATGAAATTGTGCTACAAAGTCTTTAATGAATTTGCACTTGAGAAAAACAAAATACAAGCTTAAACATCACATATTATCTTTAATATGAGAATCCCAAAATATAAATAAGACCAAAAGGGATAATAGGATACAGGTAGCCAGAACGTGCAAAAGGGAAGGAGCTCAATACCTGGAGAGAGACAGGGGAAGGAAGAGGAAGATTATTTAAAAAAGAAAAAAAAAGTTAAGGTGTGCTATATACAGGTACCAACTACCTATCAATCAAGAATACAACCATAATGGCAAACACATGCTACTAATAAAAATATCCCAAAAAATGCAAAGAAAACTTTTAAAATTACCAAGCCAACTGAGATGCACATACATGTACAAAATAAGATCTCTGGAAAAACATGTAGCATGCTGTGTAACGATTTTATTTGGAATTCCAAGTCGAGCACTTTACATATGAAACTCATCAAATCCTAACATCTGCTTCATGAGTTAGGTAACACACATAATGAGGAAAACGATATGCAAGAAGGATTAAATAACTTGCCATTAAAATTTCAAATTTTTATATTTTCAAATTTATTAAGAAATGATAAAATTATTTTATAGAATAGCTGATCAAATAAATACTTCTATATCAATATCTGCCTATAATATCCTTCACTGTCTCACAGCTTGCAAATTCTTGGAGTAAATTTTAACTTTTGCTAAATGATGAGTGTGAAATAACAGTTTTATGGTTTATTTTGAATTTCCCTGATTAATAGAGAGCTTGAAATTTCACTTATGTTTACTGCCCATTTTTAATGTTTTTTATGAAATATTTTTGTATATTTTCCTCACTATTGTTGTTTATTTACTTGTTTGATTCATAAAAATTCTTGCACTATATTAAGTGTAAATCCTTTGTTAATTCTTTATGTAGCAAGTATCTTCTTCTATAATGTTGTTTCTATTGTCACTATAAGATAAATATCTTAATGAATTGAAAATTTAAACTAAAATTTTACTACATTTATTGACAAACTGCTATACTTTGTGCTTTAAATAAATTATCATTTTCTCTAAAACCAATAAATGTATTTTTCTAACAACTTGAAAGTTTTGCGTTTCATATTTAACTCTTGGACTTTTGTTTTTCCAGTACTGAGGATCAAACTATGATCTTGTGTTCACCGGGCATGCTTTTCGCCGCTGAGCTGTATCTGTGACCCCAAACTCTGGAATGTTAATGGATTTGTTTATTGTTATATGATGTGAAATATTTTTCCTGTTGAAAACTACATATTTTGTTGCCATTTATTTTCTTAAAAATCCATCTTTTCCTCCAATTAATATGCCAAGGTCTATTTCTGATTTTCTGTTTTATGTTTCATTCGGTTCCTTGTCTATTGAGGTGAACTGCATTCTCCATTATTATAACAGAATCTAGAGATGACATAGTGCTAAGCTTCAGACAGTGGCTGGAATCAGATTACCTGTTTTGATTCCCAGCTCCGTCATTTCTAGCACTGTGACCCAGAGCTCATTGTCTAATCCCTCAGTCTCCATTTTCTCCATGGTGAAATGGTGATGATAACTTTACCTATTCAAAGAGTTACTAGTAAAGACTAAATGAGTCAATACACACTTTGAAAAACAATATAACAACTGGCATGCCATAATTCTTAGTGTAAATTTGTAATGTCACAAAATCATTTTTAATGAAAATCTTTAATTTCTGACTTTCAAGAAAGCTGTGTAAGGGAAGAAAAATCTGTTGTTAGATAGACAGGCCACTTTCTCTTCCCATTTTCAAAACATAATTAACATTATTATCTCTTTGGGTTATACCTGCTGTCCTCAAATCTGCTGTCATTTCTCCATGAAAAATTGTCCTTGACGAGTGATTTGGCCCCTCGCCCTGGCCTGCTGCCAGCCTTCTGCTTATTTCCTGGGACCCGCAGGGTGATGTATTGTTTCCAGACTCAGCATTGTTTAATGTTCATACACCAAACACTAATTGAGGTTTCCAGGAAATTATGGCTCCAAGGCAGCCCTGTGCCAGCACTGAGACCAATCTGTCCAAGGTCCCATGGGAAAGCATCCATCCAAAGGCAGGGATATAGGGGCTTGGCCGTCTGGCTAGAACATCAGTTGTCCCCTATGGTCCATTTGGCCTTAGAATCTTTGGCCTTAAAGGCCACAATTTAGAGAGCTTCCATCTGTTAATGGAAAGATTCAGGTATTTGTGAAAATATTCCTAACTGCTTACTTTTTTCAGTAAATAACAGGCTGATGATTGAAAAAAAAAAAAGAAAAATGCAGACTATCTTTTCCAGGTTTCAATATCCTTTGTGTGTTGTACCTGAGATAAAGAGAACTGTAAGTAATTGTCAGGTCAACAAATGATCATAATGATAATAATAATCCATTTTGTCTGTGTAGACCTTTCATATCAACATCATTTTTTACCATTTGAAAATGAGGAAATGAAACATAGAGTTTTTTTCATCATTATACAACTTCACCTGTTCTAATTTACTCATTCAGTGGTTACTGAATACCTATTCTCTGTGACCTGTTAGGTACTAGAAGTGCTATGATGCTTTAGATAGGTTCTCTACCTCCTTCCTGTCATGTCTCCCATCTCCAGCTTCACACTGTAGCGGGAGCAGTAGATTTGTAACTGCATAAGTAACTTATTAACACAACTACAGAAATATGTACAAGACACTGATAGAAATGTACGATAGAGGTTTAAATTATTTTTAGAAAGGCTAAGAAGGGTCTTTGAAAATCAATTGGTATTACAAGATAAATAGATGAACTAAGAGTGTTGAAGATGCTCTTACTTTTGCAAACCTTACCTGATCCATACAGAAATAGTTTTCCTTCAGGAATACTTCTGTTGGGATTAGAAAAGGAAGAGTGATTTATACTAGGTTTAAAGGAGGTGAAAAACAAGGTTAGACAGAGAAATAATTATGAAACTTTTCCAAATAGTACCAATGATACTTGTGAGCATTGAATAAAATAAAAAGTGGAAATATACGGTAAATTTTACATTTCTGATATTACATATTATATTTTCTCATTTGTATGTACTGTCTTTCCAATATCTCTTTTTTCTTCATTTTATTCTTATAGGAGATCAATAGTTTTTCAAGTATCAATCTTTCCTATGTGCCTGAGACAATTCTAAGGCTATCTTCAAATCTGGAGGTCAGTCTGATTGGTCAAGAGATAATTCTGCTCTCTTCCCAGTGACTGATTGAAATGTTTAAATTTACCTCCAGTCAGACCATTAACATAACTGTTGGAGAAGAAATTGTTGGGGAAGAAATTTTCTAGGTCACAAAGCTAATTCCCAGTTTCCTTAGATGCCATCTCATGGTAATGTAATGTAGCCACCATTCACCTTCTGAAATCTTAAGTATGACGCAAAAAAACCTATAGAAGGAAGAATTAGAAAATTTAAGCAAAGAGGTTTATAGATGTTGGGTTCACTCAATCGTCAAAATCTGGCTTTTCATTGCTTTCTTTTTATGAATTTAGCCAGTTAGTTTGACTTCAATTTTTCATTAATAGCAGTACAAAGCATCTTGAAAATATTGCTTAGTTGCCTATATTATTAAGAATAGCTATGCTGTAGGAAAAAATCATTTTATGCTCCTAGAAACAAGATCAGAATTCTGAATCCATGTTACAGTATAATCCACAGGGACAGCTTGATTAATACACACAAGCAAGCTAATTAACCAATGAAATTGCATCTAAAAAGTAGGCTAGTAGGAACAGAGTCACACCTGTGAACATGCTCCTGAATGCTACTAATAAACAACATTCTTAGTTCATCATACATGTTTTTTTGGTTAACGTTCCCACCTCTGAAAGTTCTCCTGACACCAAATTCCAATGTTCCTAAAAGTCTTCCATATAAAATTTCAAAAATAGAATCAAAGTTCTGCTCAACTCACAAAGAGTGTAGTTGATGAGCATTGTATTTTGGATACAATGATTTTTTCGAGAATTTCTTTTTAGACAGCTATCTGAAGCAGAAAGTTTATCCCTGGGGCCATATTTTTAATGATTTACATGTCATGTTAAAGAGTCTGGCCAATGGTTGAACACTGTCCTCTGGCACCTCCTCCTACGTATGGGCTCTGAAAATCAAACATTTAACTTATCTTAAGATTCAATGAAGATTCAATGTAGACATCATTACACATACAAATATTACTCCTTTAGTTCTAAGAATATTTCTAAAGTCAAGCAATTCTTTTATAACATAAGATTAAGTCTTCTAATTAGTGACTGTGAGTTACTGATGCGTAAAGATGGTGTAAATGCTTCCAGGTGTAATTACATAGATTGTCTACTATGGAAAACTCTACTGAAAATAATTGAGAGGGACACATTAATATAGAATCTTATGTTAATGAAAGGACTATCTTCAATTTAACTTGGTTTATAAGCTAAATTGCTTTACTTTGAATTTTTTTGATTGCTCAACTGCTTGTAAGGATATACTATTTGTACTACTGAATCTTTCAAAAGCAGTGATTTTGTTATTCATATAAGCAGGATATGATTATGTGTATAAAACTGTGCACTGAAGAGTAGCCCTCACTAGTCTGTACATTTATAGATAGACATGTGACATTTATAGATAGATATGAAGAGATATAACTCTATGGTTCATGTAACAATGTAGGCAGAGATAATATTGTAATTTAACTAATTTAATTTTTTTAACACTGTAATTTCTTTTCTGTTTCCACCAAAAATGTATCTTCCTTACCTATATCAAAATAATGTTGGTTTGACTTTAAAATGCAAATAGTAGGAAGAGTGGCACATAACTAACCATAATTTATAATTCATTAGTTAATTAGACTAATTTCTCCTCTTTTAGGAGGGCTATGAGAGTGGAAAGTAACCTATAGAAAGCATAATTAAGTTTTTTCATTGCTTATAAGGCAAGAAGGGTAATAAAGCATCTTTGAATCAAAGATACATAGATGACAATCCTCAAAAAGAGTCAGCATGGCAAAAAATGTTTGTGGCTTTTGTCTACTCCAATTTACATGCAAGTCAAACAAACAGAAAAATGACTTCCCTGAAGATAGTCGGCAGCTCTCTGCCCCACGTAAAAACTGGCATGCTAGAATCTCAATAAAATAAAGTTCTTTATTTTATCTCATTCAAAATGTACTTTAGTAAAAGACTATTGGCAAATAAAACAATGTATCCACAGAGAAAGACAGGCCACTTGATTCGTTAACTTCCACCAAGAGCCTTTAGTACTCTGCTCTGCACAACCAACTTTAAACAGGGAAAATGATGAGAAATTATCTGTATTATTAGAATAAATATTTACATAAGGTTTGATGGACAGGGTTAAAAATGGAGGACGAGGGCTTGGGATATAGCTCAGGGCACAACACCTGCCTGGCCAACAGAAGGTCCTGAGTTTGATTCCAGGTACCAAAAGAAAAAAAAAGGAGAGAATAAACAACACTATATCTTTAGGTTAGGTAAATTTTAATATGTAGGTGATTTTATAACTATTGTGCATGTACTAAAATTAACATACATTTACATCTACTTTGTTTAGACTGGTTGCTGAGGCGAGGTCAGCTCTCATTTGTGAATGCCCATGATCAGATCTCTAGAAGTATTAGTCAGCTTTCCCATTTCTGTAACCAAATACCCAATACTTGCAGATTAAAGGAGGAATAATTTAATTGGCTGATGGTCCCTGGGTTCAGACGAATTCAGTTGGCTTCTATGGAGAAATTGCAAGTTGGAAGAGCCTGCCAAAGAACAGCTGTTCATCCTATGGCATCCAAGAAGCCAAAAGAGAAAGAAGGAGTCAGGGACAAGAATAAACCCTTCTGGGTCATGACCCAGCAAATGTGCCTCCATCAAAGCCCCATCTCCTAACAGCAATCTAGTGCTGAACTCATGAATGAATGAATCTACCGATGTATGTGGTGCCCCCATTATCCAATCACATGAGACTTTTTGAATATTGCAAAATTCCATCAGTGGACCTCAAAAAGATTAATGCCATCTCATTATTCAAAGTGAATTTAGTTTATCTCTAAGAAATTGCAATGTTAACACTTCTAGCATTCCTAAGCAGAGCATTCCAAAGTCTTCTCTGAGATCCATTGCAAACTCTTAAATGTGAGTCTCTGTAAAAATCAAAAAGCAAGTTAAACACTTCCAAATGCACACAGTAAATATTTTCATTCCAAAATGGAGACATGAGACAGAAAAGAATAAGAGCAAAGGAGAACCAAAATTAGCAGGATAAACATTAAATATTACTGTTCTATGCCCAAAACTCAGAAAATTGTGGTGAGATAAGACCTCCAAAGGGCTTGAATAGACACACCACTACGGCCTTGCTGGTTGCATCTCAGACAGGCTTCTCTCTTGGGATTGCTTCATGTATTGCCTACAGCTTTCTTCAGTAGACTTTACCCATTTCTGGAATTCTCAAATTCCAGAGGTCTCTAATATACCTTCATGTTCATTCTCACAGTTTCATAAACTCACCTCTCTGGGGCCCCTTGAATGGCTTTTTAGACCTTCCTTTGAAATCTGGGTGGGAATCTTCATGATGCAGTGAGTTTTGTATTCTGCCTGACTGTAAAACCAGCTCCACATTGATGACTTCAAGTTTTTCTACCAGCTCAAGAAGTAACTGACCCCTTAAACCATGGTTATAGCTGCCTCTGAGAGACTGGTTAAGCGTAATAAAATGAATCCTGGGGCACCAATTTCCTGGGCTGTGCATCTGGTGCAGGGATTCTAGGGGATCTCTTTCCAAGTGAAAAGTTTACACTTTTGAAGATTTGAGGAAATTTTTTGAAAAAATTTGGGTTGGTGTGGTTTAGCTGATCCCTTAGGTACCTTCAAGCCATCTTTGCTCTTGTCCTGAAGCAAAGCACTTGCACCCCAACTGAAATCTCCTGAATCTAGTCTTTACTATCTGCATCCCTATCAGCCTTTCAGTTCCCTGCAGTCTGTCCAAAATCTATCTTCAGTTTCTGCTTATTGCATTCTAAGACATCTCTGACTGGCAGCTCCAATCCTTTCCAAACTCCTCATACAAAAGTGTCAAAAGATCCTCAAACACATGGTCAGGTACATTCATAGTATCAAAACCTTTATTAACCAGCTTTTTGCTGCAGGGGCAAAATGCTCAACACCCACAACGCAAAGGAGAAGAGGTTTATTTGACTGACAGTTTCCAGTGGGTTCAAAGTTACCTGGCTTCAAAGCAGAAACAGCATGATGGAACAATCTGGCAGAGGATATCTGCTCATCTTATGGCAGAGAAGAAGAAAGAGCAGGTGTCAGGAACAAAAGACACTCCCCAATCACACCGCCCAGTGACTCACCAACAAATAGGACCTACCTCCTGAGACAACACTGGCCACTGGACTTGTCAGTGGATAAATGCACTGGTGAGTTGGCGTCCCTATGATCCGGTCTCTTTTTAAACACAGAAGGTTTGGGGGATCACTTTAGATTTAAACCATAAAACTATAGTTGCTATTGTTGCTATTTTCCATGGGTTTAGTTTATGCATTTCTTGAATTTATTTTATTTTTTCCACAATACTATTTTTGAACATTTATGACAGCTAATTTAGTATTATTTCTTTGTTTTGAGGGAATGGTTTTCAGAGACTTATACTGTTTCAGTGTGAGTAGATTCTTTTAATTTTCAAATTAGTAAGCATGATCATTTTTCAACTATGTTGATATATTTGCAAAATAATTTTATGGGTTGTCTTAGTTACTTTTTATGCATCACTGAGATAAAAATATTCACCACAAAAAGTTAAAGGAGCAAATGTTTATTTGGGCTCAGAGCTTATAGAGGTTTCAGTACATAATTGTCTGGCTCTGAGGCAGGGTGGCATGGCAGAGGGCATCATAGAAGATAAATATTTAATGGCAGGTAGAAGACAGCAAAAGAAGCAAGCTATAAGTGATCAGAATCAAGCAGTCAGCTAAAATTGATGACCTTCTTTCTGTCCCTTATGTCTTATCCAGGTTACTCGCCCTTAGGGTACATAGCACTCAAACCCAGTGTGAAGGAGTCCTAAAGCAAGCATCAAACTATCAATCCCAACATCACATACTTTATCCCAGAAGTATACACTCTAGATCTGGCCACTCACTGATAAATCACAATTTATGGCCACATGAGGCTTTGAGGGGACATCTGGATATAAACCATCACATAGAAGTTTAGTTTTTCTCTTACCATTATCTATATTCATACAACCCATCACCTAAGTGAGTTTCTTTACACTAGTGGTACTTTAATTGACCTTTGAAAATCCACTTCTCCCTCCATTCTGTTTGCAAATGTGCAAAAGTAGAGGAAAGCTACAGTCCTTACTTTTTCTTTTCATTAAAGTTTTGCATGTGGTTCAGGTTTGCCTGATTTTATGTATGTGGATATCAACTGAACACTAGGAGCAAACGAGGCAACTTTGTAGCCACTGGCCTCCAAGTTCTAGGGCTCAGACAACAACTTTGTGCTTGAGAGGCCCCTGCGGAGTCAGGAAATGTGTCAGTGGATACAGCAATATCTTTTTGGATTCTGAACTCAGGATGAGGATGTGAGGCTTTTGAACCAACTCTCCAGTGATTAGAACATCCAAATTTATTTATGAAGCCTGTCTTTTTTGCATGTCTAAAGAATTGCCTGTTTCCAAAGAAGAGTGAGACATCTTACTGGCTTGATCATCTGTTTAAATTCTTTATGATTTTAAACACAAACAAAACAATCTACATGTAACTCAGATTCATCTTCCACTAAAGAAAAAAAATACATTAGAACCTAGAACCTAATCCTCCTCTTCTTGTCCTGGCCCTCTAATGTAATACTTATCACACTGTATTATAAATAATCCATCCACACCTCCATAGTATCATTATATTGTTACTTTTAGTTTTCAAATTTGTTCTTAACTTTCTGAATCATTGTCCCATGAAACTATTAACATATATTCTACATTTGCCTATGGCTGTACACAATTTCAGAAGTTTCATAGACAATTCTTATATGCATGAGGGGTTGGTGCAATCCAGGCTAAGAACATGTAACTTAGAGCAAAATTTTCAGCCAGGGACCAATTAACCTCTCAGGGAATATTTTACATTCTCCAGAAATATTTTGAATTGTCATAATTCAGGTTGGGGTGCTAGGAACACCTCATGAGGATAGACCAGACATCCTGCTGAACATGCTGCATTCCCAAGAACAATCACTCACAACAAAGAAATATTTGACTTTATTCCCCAGCAACCACAAATCTGATTTCTATCTCTCTTGGCTTTTCTACTATAATAGTTTCCTATGCTGAAATCACATAATACACTTTGGGTGCTGCTTTTTATATAACAAAATATTTTTTAGTTTCCTCCATGTAAAATTCCATGAGTATTAATTTTTTTATACCTGAATCTTATGCCATTTTATGTGTATAACACATTTTGCTCATCCATTCACTCACTGATAGACATTTGCATTGTTTTCATGCTTTGAATACTGTAAAAATTAATAGTGCAAACATGTGTGTATAAGTATTCGTTTGAATACTAGTTTTGAATTATTTGTATTATATACCTAGAAGTAGAATTACTATATCATACAGTAATTCTACATTTATCACTTTGAGGAACTGCCAAACTGTCTTCACAGTAGCTAAAACAGTTTACATTTCTACCAAAATGTATGAGATTTCCAGTTTCTCTACATTCTTGCCAACATTTGATATTTCCAATTTTTGTTTTCTTGCTAATACCTTCCTAGTAGATGAATAGTGGTATTGTAGTTGCTTTGACTTGCCTTTCCATAATCACAAATACTGATGAGGATTACTTTAGCTTCATATTTGTAATTCATACATATCTTTAAAAAGAATACCTATTAAAACTCTTTGCCCATTCTTAAATTGGGTTACCTTTTTCTTCTCTTAGTTATACAAATTTGTTGTATTTCTTGGATGTCAGACCCTTGTTAGTTAATGATTCTCTGCCATTCATTAGATTATCTTTTTGCTTTCTTATTACAGTCTTTTGATGAACAGATTTTAATTTTGATGATCTCCCATTTTTCAGGTTTCATTGTTGTTGTTCTTGCTAATGCTCTGGATATTATCTAGGTACCTCAGTTCTCATCCAATTCCATTTTTGACTAGAATCATGGAAAGAATTAAATTAACGAACCAAGCTACCACTATTTTCAACACTTGAAGAAAGAGAAGCAGAACATTAACAACAGAAGGAAGATCACAAGGTGCATTCAAGGATTATGTCTAGTTCCTTGTTTCTGTAGCATAACATGCATAAATATTGGAGAGAAGTGCGGTAGGTAACAGTGGATAAAAAGTAAAACTATGTAGTAGTAGTTTGTTGTGAGTTGTTTGAACTAAAACAAACCTTATGTGACATTTTATGTTAATCTTTAAGTAAAATAAAATTAAGTACTTTAAATAAGGGAGTGACATAATCAAGCAATGTTTTAGGATATGGCAGCAATACAAAGCACAGACTGAGCATGCAGACCAGTTTAGAAGCAATTGCCATGGGTGAGAAAAGCAATTCTTCTTTGGCAATGAGGAAAAAAAGTAACAGATTGTTAAATGTAGTATAGGTAAAGCTCAAACAAAACAAACTGGAAGAGATTTATTAAAGCTGGATTTTAAAGTGCAGAGAAATAAAGCTCTTGTTATATGGATGGAATTATCTAGGCAATTGCTTCAGACATCATTTTGTAAAGTAGCAATAAATTTTAGTGTATTTACATCAAGAACATGTTTGGGTTGTCCTGACTTCTTTGTTTACATTACTTTAATTCTGGACATACTCTCGATCCAATACAAGTTAACTTGTAATGAAAATAAAAATAGCCTGGGCTGCCTCTCTAATTTTTCAGCTCACCTCTGCTGCAATAAATTTCTGTGAGTCTGGAAAAAAATCATTCTCTTCTTTGGAGCTCAGTTTCTCTTAAAATCAAAGGAGTCTAGACTAACCTGATTTCTAATCAATCTCCTTACAAGTCTTGTATACAGAATGCCAAGTGAATGAAATGGTTATTTAGATCCTACAAAGAAACAAATCTTTTAAATGTCAATTGTAAATAAGGTTTAAATACTCTTGCACCAGTATAATACAGTCATTTTTAAGAGTATCAGCAATCCTGTGACTCTATTTTCTACTTATATATGGGCTGCTCATATTTCTTGTACTGAACTCTTCTATTTGTATTAAACTAGAATGAAGGAAGCCGATGAATTTGCATTTCTTAAAATCCCTTCATGAGAAAGCTACTCTTTTTGTTGAAATTGTTGCTCCTGCACTGGATGGCTGGAGGACTGACCAAAACTATTGCCTAGGACACAGGTGCATTGCCTAGGAATTATGGCATGTATGTCATAATCTTAAGACTTCCAACATGTTGCCTCTCAACTCCCAGATCATTCAAGAGAGATCATCTGTTGCAGAAATCACATGAAACAGCATTCACATACTATTGGAGGTCCCCAGTGCCACTACAAAAATAAATAGATAAATAAATAAATAAATTGGCTATTTATTGACAGTTGTTTATGTGACTCAAAAGTTCTCCTCTGTCCCCTCAAGTCCAAGGAGACTGACTAGCAGTTCTGCGGCCACGCAGTGTCCCTGAGATTGTAAAATCTGTGAAAATGCAACTTGTCTGACTTTCAAGCCCCTTCTGAGCCTTCATACTCTGTTCCCCATATCACTGACCAGGGTGTGATCACCAGTCTAAGATTTGTCTCTCAAATGCAAACACAATCAGAACAATTACTGCCTTACCATCTGCCTCTCCTGTTTCCTAATCTACTCTCTTCCTTTCAACTCAGGATTAAATCTCCAAGTCACTCTCCATTTTCAAGTGGCTTAGTTCCATGTGGTGAACTAGTTGTTTAGACTGTATAATTTTTTTTTTTTTGGTAAAGTTCATTCCCTTAAAGTAAGTGCCCAAAATTCTAACGATCTCAGTTTCTTACCAAAAATACAATTTCCCAGGCCATACCCCTCTACTGTCTACCATTTACTCTCCAGAAATTTTGGCTCAGTTTATTGGAATAGAGCTCAAGAAAATGTATTTCTAAGTCATACAGAACTGATGCAGGGGACACATGGGATACACATTGAGAAACTGTGCCTTACTCTCTCACTTTCTAAATGAGAAGCATACAAAGGAATTTCATTAACAGTCACTCTTTCCTCAGAGGAAAACAAAGAGAAACAGCTTTTGGACATTCATAAGGGCAAAAATGTTTTCAAATATAAATCACAAAGCACCAGTAACAAAAACTAGGTAAGTGGTGTTACAGCAAACAAAAAATTATCTTTTGGCAAAGCGAAGGATACAACACAACTAGCAAAGTAAGAAAATCCATGGAATAGGAGAAAATACTTGAAAACTATACACTTTACATATATTCAAAAATATATGAGAAACTTAAAGTAAGTCAATAACATGAAAACAATTCAATTTTTAAAAATGAGTATAGGACCTGAGCTGACCATTCTCAAAAGAAAACATATAAATGGCCACCAGGTGTATTTTAAAATGTTTCTAACCTCTGATAATCAAGGAAATGCAAACCAAAACTACAAGGAGGTATCCCTCCTGTCATAATGACTATTATCAAAAAAAGAAAAAAAAGATAACAAGAGTTGACAAGGGTGTAGAAAAAAAGGGAGTCTTTGTACACTGTTGGTGAGAATGTAAATTGGTACAGCTATTATTCCATACTGTCTTTGTTAATTTTCTTGCTGGTGAGACAACATACCTGATACCTACAACTTAAGGAAAGAAAAGTTTATTTAATTCACAGTTTGTAGAGGTTTCAGTCTCTAGCTGGCTGGCTCCAAGGGAGGGAAGCATGGCAGAGGGACATAACACAGGAGGAACAGCTCATCATGGGCAGAAGGTAGTGAGATAGTGAAGAAGATGCAACAGTTTGCTTCTCCCTTTTATTCTTTCCAATCTTTCTGCCCTTTGGGTAGCATCACCCAAACCCAGGTGGGCTTCTCCATTATCCATACTCAGAATGGTGCCAAACCAATTTGTGGGCTAATTTAGTAACCAAACCCCCTTAATCCTAGTATCACACACTATAGAACCAGCCACCTCTGAAAAGCACCACCAATTACTACATGAAGCTTTGGGGAGCATCTAGACACAAGATTTGATAAGTAGTGTGAAAGTTCTTCAAAAAATTTTAAAAAATAACTACAATATGAACCAGCAACTGCAAAGGAAATGAAATTGATATATTAAAGTGACATCAGTGCTCCTATGTACATTAAAACACTATTCACAGTACCTAAGACTTATAATATATACAAAATGTGCATATATACTTATTATATATTTATATGTGTGTCTATATATATATATATTCACAAAATGTTAATCACCTTTTATAAAGAAATTCTTAATTTGTGACATAGACGAACCTGAAGAGCATTATGTTTAGTAAAATAAGACAGGCATAGGAAGATAAATACTTCATGATCTCACATGTAGAATCTAAAACAGTGGAACTCACAGTAACTGAGAGTAGAAAGTGGTTACCAGGGTATTGACAAGATGTGGAGATATAGATCAAAGGGTATATAGTTACAGTTACATGGGACGAATATATTCACCAGACCTCATGTATAGCATAGTGACTATAGCTAATAAGACTGTATTATATACTAAAATTTGCCAAGACAGTAGATTTTCTGTTTAAATGTTCTAACCATACATACATGAAATAGTGCCTGAAGTGATAAACATGGTGAAACATGGTAATTAGTCTGGCATGGTAAATATATATGTATTTCAAGTTATAAACTTTAAATGTCTCCACTTGCAATGTAACTACTGTTTCACAATAAATAAAAAAAGAATAACTCTAAGAGAAGTTTCTGTTGTGATTGATAAAAAATATTTATCCCTTTACTTATAATTCCATTATCATCAAAAGTGCACAGTGATAATGAAGGCCAAATTTAAACTATCTATTCAACTCTTCTAAAATGACTTTTTAACCGACACAGAAATTTGATTGAGAGTTATTGCAGATGCATCTCTTTTCTGAAGTTACGGTAGTTCTGAGGTCATCTGAAACACTTTATGGTGGGGCAGGCAGATGCATGGGACAAGTGTGGCACATCCAGAGGTCCGGAAGAGGGACAGTTTACCAGGCACACGGAGCTGTGCTCCAAAGACAGCCATGTCTCTCGTCATGTGTTAAATCAATTGATTAGACAAACAAGGAGGTGACTTCCCTGTACTTTCCTTTTGTAGTGCTTATCACAATTGTAATTAAGTTATTTATTAGGTAAATAGTTATTTCACGAGTCACTATTTTTTTCCTACAGTGACTGTGCTTCATTCACCAATGTGTCCAGACCATGGAACATTATAGTAAACAAATCTTGAATGTTTGCTAAATAAGTAGATGAACAAGTGAGAGTAACTTTCACTAGGTGTTTAGTTAAGGATTAGAGATCTACTGAGTTCAAAATTGGGGCTACATAATCATGTAGAGGATTCAGTACAACCAGGAATAGGGATCTTTCATTGGAGGACCCATACCAAAGTCAATGTACACAGTACAGTCCATTGTTATGACCTGACTCTCAGCACATGCACTATGAGGATAACATCTTTTGCATAAACAAAACAAAGAACACAAAAAGATCCAGCAGGAAGATCATTTGAATGAACACCAGTAAACACAGGATCCAGTTCTAGGCTGCCATTAACTATCTGTGGAACTTTAAACAAGTTGTTTCTTATCTGTAGAGCACACTGCTCCTGTGAAAATTGGAGCAATGGGGTTAACGTCTGCATTTCTTTTGTTTCTTGCTGCTCCATTCTAAAATTTAAATTGTGTCTACAAATAACGAATTCAAAATTTTATCAGTATTATTCAGTGATGATATGATTTTGTTTCATAACAAGCTAAACCAAAATTTAGTGACTTGGAACATTAAACTAGTTTGCTCACATTTTTGCAAGTTTTCAAAGAGTTCAGCTGGGAAGTTTTGCTGCACTGGAGCAGGGTTTATGCTCATGAATCTCATTCATGAATTCACTCATGAATCTGCTGCCAGCAGCTGGGCCAGCTTAGGACTGGCCAATCATTGGCCATGCATCTTGGGTCCCTCCATACGCTCATCACCCACTAGCTCAGGGTCATTTACTTGGTTGTAGAGTTTCAAGATCAATAAGAGGAGAAATTCAGTGAGGAACTATTACTGAGCGTCATGTCTGCTTCCATCTGATTGGCCAAACAAGTTTTATGACCAAGCTCCAATTCAAGGAAGGAAGATACAGGGATACCATTATAGCCCTCAATTCACTAAAAAAAGGACATTAAAAAATGTTTGTTTATTTATTTCCTAGGTCAGTGGTAAAGTGACTTCATGTCTAGGTTTTTAAAATGCTATTATTTAATAAATTTAATTTTTAAAGAGTATGGTTTATTAAATGCACTGCATTAATCCCACATGTTTATTTGCAACTAAAGTTCACTGGTGACACTTCACTTGTATCAGGAGTCCTGCAAACTGCTTGAATTTAGCTGAGTAGAGTGTAAGAGATTTCATCTCTTCACATCAGGCTCAGAGACAAAATTATCTTGGGCTATCTTAGGCTTTTTAATAACAAATTACTTTAAATTTTGTAGCTGACCTAATATCTGATTAACATATAAACACCTAGGAATGAATCACTAAACTTAGCAGACCTCTAGGCCATAGGCAACCAATCTCAATGCTGAAAGTACTATAACATCTGAACCTTGAAGAAGATTTTCACCATTTGCTGTAGCCTGCTGACTTTATGTTCATCCTTATGTATTTCTTAAATGCAATGATCTATGACTTTCTTTTGCCAACTATCAAACTATCAAAGTTTGTGTAACCCCTACTATGACAGAACATGGTATTTGGGGTAGTCTGAGCCTATGTGCCTAGATCAGAGTGAATCTCTCATATTTGACTCAGCATAAACTATAATTTCCTTACAGCAGAGCTCTTATTTTACATAGAGCTAGTCAAGATTACATAGAAAGTCAAAATTAGTACTTTTTCAGTTTAATTTTTTATATTCAATTTGAGAAATATGACTGTCATGGTTTATGTCAGTGGCCCCCAAGCTTCATGCAATAATGCATTTGTGATTGGTTCATTGTCTAGTTCTCAGATTGGTGGTGTGAGTGCTACACCCTCCTAGGGGTGGAGCCAAAATATGATGCAATGGTGGGAAGAAGGTGTGTCTCTCTCTCTTTCTGTTTCCCACCTTGCTGTTTGCAGTGGCCATGAACTGTGGCCCCACCACGCCATGCTGCCTTGGAGCCAACTGAGTATGGACTGAAACCTCCAAGAACTGTAAGAAATAAACTTTTCCTTCTCTAACTTTGGGCACCAGGTGATTTGTCTCAGCAACAAGTAAAAAGTAACCAAGACAATGACTATTGACATTCTTCACTTTTCATTAATTGTTTTGTTTAGTCTGTATTATTACAGTGTTTTATTAAAGGGGGTTGAATAATTACAATGTTACTTCTTAATCCAAAACTGATATGGAGAGCTAGGTAAGCTAATGAGCAACTATCAGATTTTCCTTCAGTTTTATTTTTTAGCAGTTCATTTTCACCATACAAAAAGATTAAATTCTTTGTGTGGAGTTGTTACATGTACGTAACATATATCAATTTTTTTCCTCCTCTTATCTTCCCTTCCCTTCCCCCTACTTCCATCTCTGGCTCCCCTATCTCTTTGGAAATAACACACTTATCTTCCATACTTCTTACTGTCTATTTTTTATTTTGCTCTTTATTTACATTTTTGGTATCTCATACAAGAGAAACCATGAGATGTTGAAACTTGTGTGTCTGATTTACTTCACTTAACATTATGGTCTCAAGGTTCATCCAGTTTCCTACAAATGACTCAAGTTTATCCTTATCTTTAAGACACTGTATTGACCACTTTCTCACCACTGAAACAAGTCACCCAACACTTGCAATTTAAAGGTGGAGAAATTTATTTTGGATCAAAATTTCACTGGGTTCAGTCCATTGGCTTCAGACCATGATCAAGATTTCATTGGATTCTGTCCAAAATTTCATTGGGTTTAGTCCACGACCTTTTTTATTTTATTGGGCAATGTATGGATAAACTTGTAGCTTCCCTTACAGAGTTGGCTGAAACAGCTGTGAGACAGAGATGGCCCAGAGGAAGAACATGGTGGGGGAAAACTGCTCACATCAATAGGAAGCAAACAGAAAATGAAAGAAACTTGGAAAGAAATGTATCCCTTCTAGGACATAACGCCAATGTCCTGTTCTCTTTGATAAGGTCCCACTTCTACATGTGGAAAAATGGGGAGATATTTTAGAGCTAAACTGTAACAGATACAAAAGCCATAATCCATTTTAGCAACTTTTGAGCTCTAATATTCAGGGTTACAAAAAATTATGCTTATTTTTAATCTCTCTCTGCCTCTGTCTCTCTTTCTCTGTCTGCCTCTCTGTCTCTCTGTCTCTGTCTCTCTCTCTCTCTCCCTCTGTGTGTGTGTTTGTGTGTGTGTGTTGATTCAACCCCTACTTATTTAACCACATGCAGCCACATTTCACTTTCATGAACCTATATATTGTTTCAGTGAATTAGGAACAGTTATAAATGGATCATGGAAGAATTTGTATATTCTAACCTGGAGGAACAGACAGCTACAGAATCAGAGAGTTCCTCCCCTGAGAGTACTGTATCTGGGACATTCTGAAAATGAGGAAATCATTTAGAATACAGAACTGTAAAAAGAGCTTTAGTTCATGCCACTTTCTTGTCCCCTGATAAGATCAGATGTTCTTTTTGCCTAATGAAAATTCTGTTAAGAAGATTAACTACTCCTATAAAGCCCAGGAGAGGGATTTGGCACACACAGATATAGAACATGTGTGCTGTCCAGAACAGCAATTGTAAAATACCAGAATTAAGAAAGAAATGTCTCAGAGAATTTGGGGACTGCCCTTTATTTTGAGAGATGATGTGTTTGGAGCTCTCATCTTCCCTGGAGTGACTTACTTTTCTCCAGAATGTGAGATGTCTCCTACAAGGGCACTGTAATATCTCCTCACAGACTCAGAGTGAGCATTATCCTGACCATAGCACACCTTTCCTCATAATTAAACATAGCTGGCTCTACTTTTGACTATTAGTGTGATGTTACTAAATTTTAATGAGTAACCTTGATTTGATCCTAAAATACAGTATTAGGCATTAAATTTTACCTAGTGGTCTTGAAACAGAATTGATCAGCACCAATCCCTAATTCTTAAATTTAATCATCTTGCTAGTATCTTTTCTCTCATAGAAAGACAGATTTCCCTCCAATATTATATACTAAATGTTGAGAATGAAAGTCTCAGACAAATTGATTTTTAGAACTAACAAGAATGGTAATAGAAAGTAGGCATTGTGTTGTAGCACCTTTCTTCTTTTATTGGGCTATATATCGATAAACTTGTAGCTTCCTTTACAGAGTTGGCTGAAACAAAAGGAATAGGACAAAAAGAAAACCAGCATATAAAAAAGTAATGAGTGCAAAGATCTTCAAAATGTCAAGTAGATTGAAACTGAGTGGAATATGAAAGAGGAGACCTGGTAGCACTTACAGCTCTGTAGCCTGAGGGTCATTTATACAATCATAGGTCCTTCTCATTACTCTGACCAGTCTCTGATATTTTTATTTATCATTGAATTCTTTGAGTTTCTTTCATTCATTTCTATTTAATGCCTTATTATGCCAAGTGACCTACAAAAGAATTTTAATATTTGACATTGCTCAACTGTTTGTTTTCTCTTGTTTTATAATTATTTTATATAACCTAAATTTCAGGATTTAACTTGATACACACTCAATGTCAGGATCCAAGAGCTTTTCCCTGAAGTTATATCAAAGCAGGAATTTTCATTTTTACCCAACACTTTAAAGAAATATTCCTACTTAAAGTGAATGACCTTAAAAATAACATACCTCAAGAGAGGAAAACAAGTAATTAAAATTCACAACCTTCCTTTCAGTATTTTCCGAGTTGTCAGGGGATGTGAGCACACAAAATACAATCATTTCAAATACTTACCTGTGAAAAATGTCTTAAAACAAAATCACTGCCCACTGAAAGCTGATGTCAATTATTTATTCTTAAGCAATAAAAGAAAAAACAATTTTTTCTGTGTCCTCAATACACACTCAGATTTACACACAGATGCACAAATGTACCCTCCACATGCATTTACACCTAAATAAGAACCATGCCTGGAAGTGAAAGGAAATGATGGGGAAGAGACTGTTGGTGTGTAGATAAACATAAAAATCATACAGTGACCCCATTTGTAAAGGAGATAAATATTATCATATTTTAATATACTTAATTGAAAACAAAAATTAAAGATAATCATCACCCCACTCCCTACATCTTTAATCATAATAATGAAAAAAAAAGTTAAACCCCTGTGAGAGAAGTGATATTTTTACATATTTCACTTGCATACATAAAGGAAATTCCCAACAGCAGAAGAATGCCTTGAGGATGTTGGTACCTGAATCACTCTTGTCATTATGGGCCTTTTAGGCTGGTTATAGACACAAGAGATGTACTGAAATCACCCCTTCAGAGAGTGGAGAAGACACAGAGTTTACAGACTAAAGTTTCAGGAGTCATTGTTGAGATCACACAGAATACCATCTAGCTACAGTCACCTACCAGGAGAAGAGTATATAGGAGTGTGATTTATCTTAATATTTCCAGTTCAGGCAGAAAGTGATATAAAGCAAAGGGACTGATACACATTAATTCAGTGTTTTTCAGTATGAGGTCCCACTTAGTGTCTTTCTGTAGCGCACTATAGAATTTCTGAAAAGACTCAAGAAATAGTATTGTATTAGCCTGATTCCCTGTAGCTGAAACAATATACCCAGCAGCCACAATTTAAAAGAGGAGACATTTATTATGACTCACAGTTTTAGTGGGTTCAGTCCATGGTTGGCTGATCCAAGGCAAGAATGTCATGGTGGAAAAAGATAGTGCAGGAAAATTGCTCTCACTATGGGACCTAGGAAACAGAGAAAGAAAGGAGGAGCTAGGGACAAGAATGCAGCCCTCTAGGTCATACCCCAGTGACTGCCTCTTCCTACCAGGACCCACGTGGTAGTGTACATTAGCTACAAACTTATCAAGTTTTTAAGTACCCCTGAAATCCAGGAACTTTCCCAAAGCCCCACCTCTGAACATATGAGACATATGCAACCTTTAAATATATGAAAAATTAAGTTTTAGGAACTTACTACAAAATGTAAAGATGTTTCTTTATACAATTAATAAGCTATGTGATTATAAACTACTTGCTGTTATTGCTCATTGGTAAAATGGAGACCTTTATAAGCTGTACTTTATCAAATGATATTAAGGAAAAAGCCTCTGAATAGAATCACCATTTTTCTGCCCCTTCTAGTTTTGAATATATTGTTCTATTTTCTCTCCTTTCTTACTATACCAATTATATATCTTTGTTGTTATCGTTTTACAGTTGCCCTAAAGTTGTTACAGTAGAACATTAAGTAATATAATTTCCCTTTCAAAAAATACCACAGTATTTCACATGAAATGTACAGCTTCAAGCAATGTATTCCAATTGTACTGTTACATTCCTAGAAAATTGTGGCTACTCATAACACTTATCTGTGTACCATGATGATCATCATTAGTATTATACTAAAAAAGTTATTGTTCAGGTAATTTAAGAACTGAAAAACAAATACATTCATTATTCTCTTTCTTCCTTTTTTTCTCTTTTTAATTCTTTTTTGTACTAAAGATTGAACCAAGGGATTGGATCATGCTAGGTGAGTGCTCTATCATGAAATTATGGCTCCATGTTCATTAAGTTGCCAGCTTGGCCTTAAATTTGTGATTTTCCTGCTTCAGCCTCCTATTCCAGCATGCCTAACTCTCTTCCTTTCTGTATTAGCTCTGAAAAGCTTCTGTCCGGCATAAAATGGCTATCAATGAATAACTTTATTTTTAGTACATCTGAGAAAACATGTTTTGCTTTCTCTTTTGAATGATAATCTTATTGGGTAGAAAATTCCAGTTTGGTTATTTCTTTTCTTTAAATATTTAAAGAAGGGTAAAATTGACACTTTTATAGGTAAATGGATGCAACTTGAGACCATACTCATAAGTGAAATAAATCAGACTTACATGTATAAATATTGTATTGTCTCCCTATTTAAAAAAAAAAAGAAAGGGTAAATAAGATCCAAAATTCACAATAGATATTGTGAAAATGAAAGGTATAGAAAGTGCTCAAAAAGAAAGAACAATTGGGATAGATGAAAGGAGAAAAGAAAAAAGGGAAAAGATTATATGTATATAGGTATACATACATATGTATTTATTATATATATACAAGACAGATAACTATAATATTAATTGTTAGTTCATCAAAAAGAATAGTTTGTGTTTTAATTGTATGATTATATTTTCATGCCTAGCTCTTATAATCTATACAACTACTTTGAAGACAACAATATGCAATATAATAACTAGTGTCAATTTCTTATTATTTTGTTTTGAAATTCTTCATTGTTTATATCCTTTTTAAAAATTTTTTATTAATTTGAAGGTAGTAAAATACAATAGAACAGGATGGAATAAAGCCAATTGAGACAGTGTAGTGAAATTCGTACAGAATTTCACAGCAGGTTACTGAGATAACCTGTAATAGGTACCATAGTATATCGCATTATTTTCACAATAGTTGTTCTTTCAATCAGGTATAACAAAATCAAAGGAAATACAGAATATTATAGAACTTATCAAAACAGAATATTGAATAGAACAATACCATTAATCAGGACAAAGCAAAACAGTGATAATAATATTTGCCTTCAAAGAGATGGTAGAAGGAAATTCCCCTTATTTGCTATATTACATATAGTCAACCTCCGAGAAATGCTCAGATCTCTGGATCCCACTAGCTAATGGGGGGCGGGGATGGGATGGGATGTTTGATTTGCATTGGTAGACTCACAGCCACTTACCAGGGCGGTGAGCTGGTTGCTCAGTTTCCCAGCACCCTAAGTTCTAACATGGTGAGGATCTCAGGAGACACTGCTGGTTCTTGCTATTTTTAAATTTTAAAATAAAAAAAATTTAAGGTATATTTTCTATTGCTTTTTTGCTTACATAGTTTCTGTAGAGAAGTAAACTATAATTTGATTTTGCTAAGTCATTTCATGTATCTTTCAAGATTTTCTCTTTATTGTTTTTGAATATTTGAATCTAATATGTTGGAATGCTGTTTTTAGTCTTGCTGTTGTTCTGTGGACTTCTGGGTTTTGTTTATGTTGCTGATCATTATTTTTGGAAAGTTTGGAGTTCTTAAATGTTTTTCCTGTTGATTTTTGTCTTCTCACTCTGATATTCTAATTATAAATATGTTTATTCTAAGCCTTTTAGCAGCCCCACAATTCTTGAATGCTGTGATTTTGCTGTTGATTTTCTTCTTATTAATAATTAATTAATTGTTTTTTGAGACAGAGTCTCACTATGTAGCTCATGCTGGCCATGAACTCACTATGTAGACCAGGCTGCCCTGAAACTCTTTCAATCCTCCTGCCTCAGCCTCCTGAATGCTGGGATTCTTGGTTATTTCATTTTTTTTTTTACATTTGTTTCTATTGAAATTTAAATGTATGTAGTTTCTGTGAAGGTATTTTCAAGCTTATTTATCCTTTTTTATCTGTGTTTCACAATAGTAAGAACTGAGGCAAATAGTATTCGTGTAAATTTGGCTAAGCATGAGACTATGTTTAGTGTTCTTGTAACTGGCTATGCCCAACAATTCAAATTTCCCATATGTTTGTTTTGTCTCCTGATTTGCCTCCTTGATGTCTGCCTCCTCAGAGAATAGCATGGGTTTTCAACTCTGAATTCTTCTTCTAATGGACCTTTGCTAGTGTGATGATCAGGACAGTGACAGGAGAGAAAGAATGCCCTAAAATCTTATGATTGTTTCTCTCTTTGAATGAACCTGTATGAACTGTGATTACTTTCCTGGCACTAGCACCCTTCCCTAAACTCCCTGGTCCCTCTCCCCAGCCAGAAGAGAACATCTTTATCAGGCAAACATTGTATTTCTTAAGGGAAGGGTATGCCTACAAAGTAGAGTAGTCCCCGTAAGACTACGGCCCCCAGAGATGGCTTATTTTCACACTCAGCTTCCAGTAATGCACAGCTGTTACTACCTATGCTCCGCTCCTAGTTCTGTGGTTTCTATTCCAAGGAAACAGACCCATAGCTGGGACTCAAGATCCCTTTGTCTCTTTAGAAGTTTCAGTATCATCTACTACACAGCATTTTTCAGATTAGCCTCATAAAATGTATTTGATATGATACAGAAATATGTGAAAAGATTAGTTATAAAGTGAATAAATTTTAAGATTCATAAGCTAGTTTGCTGTATAAGGGTAGCTAAACTCTCTCAGAAAGACCCTGTAGATTAGACATGAGTCAGAAATGTGGGAGAATGAGGACCACAAGGAATTGAACCCAAGGCCTCACACAAGCTAGACAAGCATTGTGACCCAACTGTCTTTGTTTAATTTTGTGAATTTGCCCAGGTTGGTCTTAAAATTCTCCTGACTCAGTAGTTGAGACTGCAGGTATGTGCCACTACATCTAGTCTACTCACATTTTAATTTGAGAAAAGATGATAAGAAGAGAAGAAACAATGAAAATGATAAAGTTATTGAACAATGACATTTATCATGAGGGTTAATGGCTTGATATTGAAACAAGGAGAAATGAAAAACCATCACATATAACTTTGTTTCATTCTAAAATACATCACAGTCTCTCCGAAGGGCTGGCAATGAGGTTTTGTGTTGTGGAACATTCTACACGGAGATGGTATCCTGGGAAGATTTCATTCATTCATTCAAACATTACTAATGTTGTCTAAGAAAGTTTTGAATAAAAATATTAATTCCTAGAATTTAAAATTGGATTAATCATTCATGAATCATTTCTCCCAGTAAATACTGATGAGTTCACAATTTAATAAGAGATCATGTAGCCAGATTTGTCTTTGTGTGTGAATGTCTTACAGGCCAAGGAGAGACTGAAACAGCAGCCCTAGCAAAGCTGTTGTTCCAACTTTCAAGCAGTTTGCTTAGTAACCTGGATTCCAGGCCAGAAGCTCATCATGAAATCATCTCTGAGTCAGTTCTTTTATGCTTCCCTACCTGTTCAGCACTGGTTCCCATGCATGTTCATCCTCTGCTCCAGATGACCTTGCTCCCCACAAATCCATGAGCCACATGCTTCTACGCCAAGTGAATCTATGATTCAAATTGCTAACCTGACCCAGAATCCATGCTTTTCTCCATTCAAATCTTTTATTTTATACAATTCACTCCAACTTCTATGTGAGGCTCTAAAAGCTGTCCTGGCCAATGATAATAGGGAAGGATGATCATGTACTTACCACATGCAGAACATTACATGTTTTACTGGATTTAGTCCTCACAGTACCTCTCACACTTTACATCATTATCTGTACTTCAGAGACCATGAAAACTGAGGTAGAGAGAGATTCCAAGTAAATTCACAGAGCGAGGAATCATAGAAACAGGGTTTAGTTTGGGTAGTCTGGTTTCAGCGCCTCTGCATTTAACTACCTAAAAATAGCTCTCACCCCACTTATTTTCTACTTTACCCTTACTGGTCAATGTTTCAATTGTTTTGGCTTCATATATGAATACAACGCCTAGTTAAATATAGATAGTGCAAAGATTAGGATCATGCTACGTAATTTTCTGCATGGGCACAAAACAATTCAGAACCAGTCAGAAAGTACTAAACAATTACATTTTGACTTATTAATAAATCTATTTATGCAAGCAATCAAAGAGAAAAAGCTAACAAAACATGTAAATAGCAGTATCTTCTGGATGTACCTAAATACATGTGTTTACATATTTAATAGACTTAATAAAAAATATGACAACCAAATGTGGTGGCTCATGTCTGTGATCTCAGCTACATGGCGGAGGCAAGAGAATCCCAATTTGAGTTCAACAGAGGCAACATAGAGAGAGTCTCTGTAAACTGAATAAATAAATAAGAAGGAGGGAGAGTGGGGCGTAGGTCAGTGCTAGAGCATTTGCTCAACATGTATGAGGCCCTGGGCTGCATCCACACAATTAAAAAAAGAAAAAAGAGTTAAAATATACAGTAACAACAACCACAATCCAACAGTTTCATATCCCAATTTACAACCATAGTTACAAAGAAAATACACAGAACATTACTTTGAAAAGGAAGAGAGAGAGGCAAAGTCAGAGCCCTTCCAGCTACCAGAACAAGTATTTCACTAGGACATTAGACCGCAAACACACTGAGGCTCAGAACAGAAGCCAGTCACAGTTAGAACTTTTGCTCTATCCCTGTGACTTTAGTCAAAGAATCCTGGACACCCAGAACTCTTGATCTTCAGCATTTCCAATTAAAAACGGAGATCATAAACTATACTGTCTAACTCTTGGGCCAGCAATGAAGATTGTAAATATACAGATGTGGGGTTTTTTAAAAACTATTTTTAGTGTAATGAAAATGGTTTAAAGCATCCAACAATGCCAAGAAACAACTAGCAGAAAGGAGACACATTTTCTTAGCTGTAAAGCCCTGACCACAGACTCTTTCTGCCCAGCCTGTTCCCCTGTTGTGTGGTAGCTCTGACCAGCGGAAGCTTCATTTACAATTTCTGCAGAATTTGCCATCCCTGATTAACAACTACTGGAGAACCTGTCACCCTTGATTTTGTTTTTCTTGGAGAATAAAATTAACAGCACATACATACATGGGGAGACATAGTAACAAAGCCCTTTCCCTAAATTCTGGGCCTCTCTTCTCTGCTTGCTTTTCATGGAATGTAGCACAACAATTTCTGTATATAGGTTTCATACATCTATGAAGGAAGCCCATGATATCAGCACATTCCAGCTCCCTAACAAAAGTCTTGTAGTCCCCAAATCCCAAGATCATTATTTTGCATAACAAATGAAGCTAATAGAGTTTTAATTAAGTATGTAAACTGGTGACTTGGAACATGCTGACTTTCACAGGATTCTGATTCATTAGCTAATAGAAGTTATCTAAATATGCACAAATTCAGCATTTTCTGGAAGAGGCGGAGGTTTGTAATTTCCAATTCAATAGGAAATGTAAATGTTGTAGCTCACCTGAAGTTATCATTAGTTTTCACAAATGTCTTCTGAGTTAATGCTGATCTGACTGAGATGAGGAAATTGTTGGTTTAAAAGACTAAGAATTTTATCACATCTCTACATTTACCAGACCACATTGTTGGAAACTAAGTGATATACCCAGAAGCCTCATTTTCATTGCATTATAAAGCAAAAGAAATACAAAGCTCTGAAAGACTTTAAATTTTCAATTTTTGTTTGTGAATCCCTGGAATCCATTTTTGCATGTAAATTTAAAACCCAAGTGGACAGTTATTAAAGTTATTTGGTCCAATAAAATCAATATTGTGAAAGATAATAAAATCAGTCTACAGTGTTGTAAGGCCTCTGTTGAAACTGAATTACTTGAATAATTGCCTTAGTTCTCATCTAAGCATATTAAAACTTAGTCTAGTGAGATGGCAAAAGGGGCATGAAAGAAGTTAGCAGACGTTAAGATACTGCCGAGAAATGAACATGGACAACACCAAGTGGTTCAATATTATATTTGTGTGCTTTTAGAAAGATGCAAAGTTACATTTGGAATCCTATGAACAACTCTGCCACTGTGTGTCTGTTTCTGTTGTTCTCCCGCTCTCTTTCTCTCAGAACTGTTGTGCGTGGTGGCACATGTCTATAATCCTAATTACATGAGAGGCTAAGTGAGGTAGGAGGGACCCAACTTGGAGGGTAATTTAGTGTGAGACCCTGTTAGAAAGACATGGGGGAAGGGGTTCTTTACAGCTAGAAGCCTTAAGCTCTTTCTCCAACCACTAAGGAAGCACAGGATACAGGAGAGCAGACATGATAAAATGTTGCTCAAAATAATTGTGCCAATTTAGATAACTACCAATAATAGATGAGAGCTTTCGTAACTCCATATTCACGCCAGCAGTTTGATATTGCCCTTTTACTTGCATTTTTCCTTTTATTTGTATTGTTGGCCTTGGGTACATTGCTTTATGGATTTCACTTACATTTCCCTAAGACTAACCCTTGTATGTTTTTGGTCACTTGGGAATCCTCTTTTATTAAGTGCCTGTTCAAGTCTTTTGTCTTTTTTCTCCTTTGGGTTTACTTCTTCATTTATTGGTAAATGTTTAAATATATTCTTACTATGAATTATTTGTTGAACATATGTCTATAGTTATCTTTGCTCTTTTTACAGGCTGTATTTTATTATTAACATCTTTTAATGGAAAGAAGATTTTATTTCTATGATTAGTATTTTTGTTTTTTGTATAAGAATTTTTGCCTACTAAAAGCTCATGAGTGTGTTTTTTCAATAACTTCTTCTAAAAACTTTATTGAATCCAATTCAAACTGAGCTAGAAGCTATACTGTGATCTGCTCTGTTGGCTCATATTCTGGTTCTGAGGCCATTGTTAAAATATTTTTTTTAAACCGAGTATTTTGGTTCATGCCTATTATCCCAGCACTCAGAAGGCTGAGGCAGGAGGATTGCTGTGAGTTCAAGGCCAGCTTCTACTACATGGTGAGCCCTATCTCAAAAAAAAGCCAAAAATATTTTTTACTTAAATTACGCTAATACAGTAAGATGTTTTTAGTTTTTTCTAGATTGAACTCCATGAAGTCAATTTAAGTCTATGATTAATTTTTTACACAACAAACTTTCAATTTTCATTTAAATTTTTACATAAAAATTATTTCAACTTTAACTACTGATTGTTAAATTTTACAATGAAGCCTTGATTCAATTTGAGAGTATCTTGTTGTGTGTTGTTACTTTTGTATTTAATATTTCTTCATGTCTAAATTTTCTTGATTAAATTTCACAAATCTAAATTTTGACAAGAGTATAGGTTTTCTTGTTATTTGTTAGTAAATTGATTTAAATGTAAAGTGTTCTAATTATTATCATCTGGAGTGGTATTTCTTTGGAAGTTGATTAATACTAATTGCTTTGTTTATTCACATGAAAAATCATGGGCATATTCTTCAATTAAGCATAAGAAAGAAAAGGAAATGGTGGGTTTGACAAGGTAAGTATACAGTGTCAGCTACTTGTGTTTGCAAACACGTATGTACAAGAAAGATAAATTATCCAGGAGACAAGACTGAGCCAAAGTGAATGATACTGTCTTCTACACATGTGTCTGTGTTAGCTAAACTGACGGCACTCGACATGGTAAGAAAATTTTTAATCTGAAGGATTCAGTTTTTCAATCTTATGCTAAAACAGTAGTGAACAATACATATAGATACAGCTAACACTTAAAATAAGTGTAAGTTTAATATATTGCAGATGTCTATTTAATGACTCAATATTTTCTTTTTCTGGAAATACATTCTCAAATGGATTAGAACTTTCCTGGTGAATGAATAAAGATTCACTGAAGAATTAATAGGATTCGATTACAATAGCCTGAGTGAGAGATGGTGAGAGACATTTATGGTTTCTTAGATCTAATTCTAACAGTTTCTATATTCAAAGACAAAAATGGTATTTAAAGATACATATCTAAAGATACACAAACAGATTTTTTTCAATGACACGTCAAAGAAAACTAAGGAAGCCTGAGGGATATGCTTTATAAGAAGGCAGACTTTTCATAAGGTAGAAAGAGTAAGCACAAAACTGGTCAGAAGTCAACTCAGTACTTAGATTTTTCTTCCTGTTTTCTGATGACCTGAGGTCTTCCTCCTGGGTCCCCTTGCTATTACTCTTCCTTTGACATTTTCCATGTGGCAGCCTATGGCACATGGTAGTAAGTTCTTTCTCATATGTTAATTCGTATCACTTTGCTGCGCTTTAATTATAACAGTCACATCCCTAGATCCCCTGTTTGAGAACTGAGGATACGATAATAGTAAAATTATATGGTGACTACATTCTTTGAGTTATTTTAGGGGACATTGAAAGCTGCCATTTTTTTTTACATTTTTTTGTATCTAAATCTTCGAGATTCCATTATGTATAGCAAAGGAGTTTTTTTTAATGTAGGTTTTTATTACACAGAAATACATCTCAAAATGGGTATGACAACCTTTGATTGAAATATTAATAAGTAGCTGTTTGAGAACCTATTCTAAAATTATGCAGAGTGGAGATAGAAGAGAAATTTGAAATGATATTTTTCTTTCCTTCTATTATTGATGTACTTTTTATAAGTACATACATGTTTGTAGTACATAGTCATTACATTCATTGTGGGAAGTTTGTACACAGACATAACACACCTTGATTTCCCCCCCTTATCCCACCTTGCTCCCCTTCTCATTTGAAAAAGCTCTTTTTCCATTTTTTTCCTTTGATTCTGTTTTTATTAAATCCTTTTCCCCTTCCTCTCCTCCTCCTCCACCCCTGGTTCTCCTTTCCATGTTCTTTGTTGAAGATGCCAGAGAACAGAGTGTGTTGAGTCAGACATTTGCCCAAAGACACAGAAAAAAGCGTTTGAATATAACATATGTGACAAAGGGGAACTTTGTATAAGTACGATTTTGCTGGGAAGCTGACCTGGGCCCAGTAATTGTATCCTATGGTTTCAATTATATACACCACAGTATCTCAAATGTTAATGTTTGATAAATGAAACTAATGCAGTGGAGTCTGTCTTATGTCATTGAAATAACAATAATTATACTATGTAAATTTATGGATACAATGACATAACTATTGGTTAAATAAATTTTGTAACATAGGAAACATTTTCAAATTATGGTTGTTATAATTAGGTTAATACATTCTCATTATTGTACCATACGCCACATTGAGTGTGTTTCTTAAAATAATGTTTCAAGCTTCTCCGAACTAGCACCATGTGGGTGCTGCTTCTAATTCCGAGTCACCTCTGTTTCCAAATAATGAATGTAAAAGAGAACAGTCATGTAGATTTATGGTATGATTTCATGGCATTATGGTGAATAGTCCTAACTATGGGACCTTGTAGAAGGCAAAGCCTGATATTTAACTCAAGCAGTCTGATCTCTATTCTCTATGGGAAAACATATATTTTCTGGTAGCTTAAGGCCATCTTAGAAGAATAGATATACATGACATGAAAGTTGTAACATTTTGTGAGGGTGTGCAGAGAATTTATCTTTTCCAGTCATTCTAGGAATCATTTTTCACAATTGAAAAGCTCTATCCTCCTTATACAATACCCTGTTTCTAGCTATAAAAATGAGAAATGTTTTTTTTTCTTCAGAACTGTTTGATTAAAAAAAAGATACAAACAACTTGCTGTCAAATTTTGGTTTTGAGATACAAATTGTGCATTTTATAACTTTACTCAAATAAATGTTATCTTTCCCAAGAGGTCACTGTTGAGAAATGCATAAACAAGAGTTATTGATACCATAAACTTACTTGATGCTTTTTAGGAAAGTAAAGGGAGAAAAAGCCCTTTAACATATCCAAACAGTCTTCTTACTGTTTCTGTTTTCAACCTCTAAAATAATTACTTTGAATTGTGGAAACATTATACAAAGTGCATGTCAGATTCACCTTTAATAAAAGCCTTTTTTTCAGAATGTTTTCCCATTTGTTCTTCTGTTTTATCATTGCATTCATAGCTTCCGGAGGCATCGTTCCAATTGGTCTGTCTGCTCGGGACCTCTCCAAACTTTCATGATCCTTTTAAAAAACTTGTTGTAAACATAGATAAGACCTATTATCATAAATGTATGATTGTACAATACAGTCATTATCTATAAACACAGTGCCATCCCTGAGAAGATTGTTAAGTCTGCACTAAAAACTTTTGTGAAGAAGTTACATGTAGTGTTTAGAAAAGATCTCTCCAACATATATGTTCCATTAGTACCACAAGAATTTAAAAACAATTGCACGGTCATCATTTGAAAATGGAGAAGGGATACATGCAAAAACAATGGACGTTTTATAAATTCTACTCCACAATAGAACACTTCCCACATGCTGAATCTAAATTCTGGGAAAGCTTAATCTATCTCTAGTTTTCAGCTAATATTCTTTTATCATTGATGTGATCTAGCTGGTCCATACCAGAGGTTTGGAGGGTTTACTCTCAAGACGTAAAAGATCATTAGTCATCCTGCTCATCACATCCATGTACAACACTTAATCTCACATTTTATTATATAAATTACTACTTAATCTGCCTCTACTTGCAAAAGAAAACCCCAATTGTCTCACTCAGACTTTTGATCAGTGTTACTACTGTTCATTCACAAGTTGGGAAGTAGGGTGATCCACCAGTAAATCTTCTCCCTCTGATATGATAGACAGACAGACAGACAGACAGACAGATAGATAGACAGATTCTAGATCCACTTTACCTTTCCCTCAGTGATATCTTCTGTCTGATCATCTTTTATTATCCTTTCCTGACAATTTAGAGCAGCAAATGGGCTAAGCAGGAAACTAGTGCTTCAATTTCCGGGGAAGCTTTTCTTAGAAATCTGCAGTACCCTTAAGGACATTGTCCTACCCCTACTAAAACTATATCCAGGTATACCATGGCAGAGTCATCAAAACAAGTATTTGTTTGTTTTTTTAAATTTTATTTAAAGAAAAAAAACAGAATAAAGGATAGCAACAATACAGAATTCCAAGGACAAAAGGAAAAGAACAACAACAAAAAAACCTAAGAAATTATTACTTGACAAATTACATACTGACTTCTTGGAAATAGTTGTTCAAATTACAAAGTTAAAACATGTACAGTACACAAACAGTGAGACTATTAACAGTTCTGCTCCACGATCTGATAAAAACAGCAATATGGTCATCATTTTACCCACTCAAATATATGAACAAAAAGTGATAGCTTTGTTGGATTTTACATCATGACATTATGGAATCAGCACTGGGTACTGTAGTGTCTCTTTTTCTTCAAAGTAGTTGTTCATTTCAACATGTGCTATATAGTTGGTTTTCATAAACTATTTCTAAGCTCCACACATGCGTGAGTCTCTACATGTATATCTATCCTTTCTGTATTAGAGGAAAAAACAAAACAAAGCAATATAAAACACAACAATTCCTAGAAAAGCATGAAGCAAAAAAGTCACATAAAACTGCAATACAAGGTGATCTACAATGGTTACCATGATGTCTCAGCAGTATATAACAACATTAATAAAAGCAAAGCATTGAGGACATTATAAGACTTCAAAAGCAAGTAATAATCAAACCAGAGTGGGTATCTTAGTGAATCTTGCCATCTTCAGGGTAGTTGCCTATACTCTTAGACTTGATGCTATCAATCATAACAGATTTAAATAAAATCAGTCAATACAAAGTAGCAATCTAATAAACCAGATTCAAATAAGATCAGTCATAATAAGACAGTATAAGTTTTAAAGGGCTTCAGATTAAGTTGATAGGAAAATTAGGGATGATTACCATAATATGTCCTCTTCTTTTTGGGATAGCTGACCATGTCCTCAAGTCTAGTGTAAGTAGACAAACTGGAACAGCACGTAATCCATCCAAGCAGAGTGGTGAGAATAATGTAAATTTTAAATCTTGTTACCCCATTAAAAATATCCTCTGCCTCCCTTTTTTAGACAATTCCTCCCCTTTCACGCCCATAGGGTACAGTGCTTGTTTTGGGTCCCACTGCCTCCCTATATAGAGCAGCTCAATGGACCCTATCTCCTAATCTACTCTGCCTGTGTTTCTCTTTGTTAATATTTCAAGGCCATCTATACTAGAGATTACAGCCATTCTTCTCTGCCTATTTCTGCTATTCTGTTTTTCTGCCATTGGTTGTCTATTTTTCTGTTCCACTCCACTGTCTTCCTTGTTCACTGAAGCCTCTCTGCCACTGTTCCTGAAATGCTCATATTCTTGCTCTCTCTCTCTCTCTCTCTCTAAAATGTCCTTCAGTATTTTTTGTAGGGTTGGATTGGTGGTCACAAATTCTCCAAGTTCCTCTTTGTCATGGAAGCATCTTGTTTCTCCATTAATTTCTAGAGAGAGTTTTGCAGGATACATCAATCTAGGCTGGAAGTTGTTCTCCTTCAGGGCTTGAATTACTTCACTCCAAGCTCTTCTTGACCTGATGGTCTGTGTCGAGAAGTCTGCCATGATTTTGATGGGTTTTCCTTTATAGGTGATCTGTTTCTTTTCTCAGATGGCTTTTAATATTCTGTTCTTATATTGAATTTCTGGGATTTTGATTATTATGTGTCTGGGTGTAGCTCTGATTTGGTTGTAGGTGGCTGGAGTTCTGTATGCTTCATACATCTGCATATCATTTCTTTTTTCTATGCTTGGGAAATTTTCCTTAATAATTTCTCTGAATAGCCTTTGTAATTCCTCTGTTTTGACTCCTGCTTCTTCATTTACATGCTTTATTCTTGAGTTATAGATCCTCTTGTCATCTTCCAATCTTTGCATCTTTACTGCCTGCTCCCTTATTATTTTTAAGAGATCTTCCCTTTCATGATCACACATTGCAAGCCTGTGTTCAATTTTTGATAGTTTATCTTTGGTTTCTTTCAAGCAGTTTTGCCAGCTTTCTCTGGAGTCTTTAGTTTCCTGATAATCTCTTTGAATTTGCTTCATGAATTCTAGGTTTTTTTGTGTTCTTCATTAAATTTTTCTCTCCTTTTTTGTTCCTCCATTCTTTTGTTTGTGTCTTCTTGAGAGGTGCCCAGCCTTTCTTTAATTAATCTACTTATCTCTTATTTAATTTCAGTTAATATTTCAGTTTTGGTCCGCTTACAGTCTCTTTATGTCTGCTAACACTGTGTTTAATGTTGCATTTTTGCTGCCCTCAATGTCTTTTGTATTTACCTCTCCTGGATCAATAATCTCAGGGTTGGGGGCTGGGGTTTTTTTTCTTATTTCTCCCTTTCATCATGTTTTTGGTTCCTTCCATACAAGTGTACAGTGTAATTCCCAGCCCCTTTTCTTGTTGGTTAAGGCTCCTCTAGAGGGTGCAGGCTAGGAACTTTTGCCCTCTTCAGTCAGCTCTCAGAGGTTAAAGTTCAAGTAAGGGCAGTGTGCACTGGCTCCTCTCCTCCTGGCCAGTCAACCTTTGTAGGCCTTCACTGAGTCAGTGTGCGCCAATCTCAGGGAATTAATTTGTAGGGATTCACTGGATTTCGGCCAGGGGTCTGGCCCAGTCCAAGAAGATTCCACCAATCCACTCAGTCAGTGGAGCAACCAACTGAAGCCACTTCCTTATGGAGTTAGGGCTGTCCTGCCCAAATCCAACATGTCGTCCAGTTGGTTTCCCTTTTCCCGTGGGAGGGTCTTATTCCCATCACTGACCGTGTTTTGATGCCAGTCCCCAAGAACTGCTGGGCTCCCCGACTTCCAACTTCAGCGCTGCTTCAGTGCGAATTCACAGTGCCTCTGGGTGGGTCACGTGCAGGGCTAGGTCCAGGCAAGCCACACGCAGGGTTGTTCAGCTCCACGCTCTGGCGGCCCAAGCCAGTTGCTTCAGCGCAGATCGGTTTGTCTGGTCTCCAGCAGGAATTCAGGCAGCTCGAGGAGGGTGCTGTGCTCGCTGATTTTAGTTTCTCTAATGGTAGCCCCAGGACCTCATATTAGAGTGGTTTTTTGTACTTTAGTTTCTTCCTGGGTTGTGAGAGTCTATCTCTCACTGTTTGGGTCTCTCCAAGGTGTTCTATTCTGGCATTTGAGCTGTCTCCCTCAAAGGAGGTCCCTCTCCTGCTACGTACCAGTCTGCCGTCTTTGGACTTCCCTCCAAAACAAGTGTTTGATTGAACACATGCGGGAATAATGACCCCATTAGCTGAAATGGGCTGAGCCACTTAAGGATTGGCAGGGATTGAAGAAACTATGATTTTATGGAAATGACATCTGATCAGAAGGAACATCTTTGTTATTACCATCTTAAACATTATTTCTTAGAACCTTTTTTAATAATCTCAAGAATGTCAATATCCTAAAATCAGAGATACTCTTTTAAATTACTAACTTTTCGTATGGTAGGATTTTATTACTACATGCATATCAACTTTCAACAGCTAATGAGTTACAGAGATTTTATCCCACCACAGACAAAGATAATAGAGAATGGAACCAAATGCTGAGATGTTGGTAGAATCTATCGAAATAAATATTACTTTGCTATGAAAATTAGTGAATTCAAACACACAACAAAAGATAAAAGACATTATAGTACATGTATCTTCTTCATGAAGGCACATGATTTAACATGACCTTTCTCCCCTAGTAAACATCTATACCAATACTACAGAGAACAAAGTTAAATAGAAATTAATATGTAGTCAGAGAGGGATTGAACCCTCAGGACATCAGCTCAAAAGATGAAGACAGCAAGATGGTAGCTGCAGAGGAATCTAGAGAGAGCCAGGCCTCAAAATGGAGACCAAAAAGTCAGGCCTGAAAGCCTCCCTAGAGGTAAAGAGCAAATTGATACACTGTTATTAGCCCTACCTGGTCCAGTAAGCCCAGCTAGAAAGCAGAAGTATAAGTGCATGCTCAGAACATCTGTACCCACACTTTCCTTCTTTCTGGAAATCCCTTGATTCTTTCCACATACCCTTATAATGTAACTGATCTCTCTATTAGACCAGTATTAGCTACCTGATCATATTTGCAGCCCTACAGGTTGATGGTAGTTTGACCCATGTTGTACCCACAATCTGACTTTGCTATATAAATTACTCTTGACTGTGGCCACCCACTCTAGACTCCTCATGGAAAGCCAGGTGCTATTCTTCTTCTCCTTATTTCTAATAAAATCTCCTAAATTCCTCTTTTGCTCCTTTACTTCATTCTTCAATGTTGTAAGACCACTAACTGGGCATATCTGACTTCTAAAGGTTGGGAGGGGTTTTTTTTTTCCCTATCACACTAATGCCAGTTCTCTAATTAGTAGCCAATTTAGAGTGTTGATTCGTCACATAGAGTTCTTTAGCAACAGTTTCATCAGAAATTTCTATATCTTCCTTCACCTGTTAAATCACTTTTGTTCTGAAAACTGATCAGTGAGTTGAATCATTTTCCCTATTTCATTTTACAGCAAGCAACAATCAACTGGAGCCTAAGGAAGGAACTTTGCTGTTTTTCTAATGGATACAACCTCCCAGTCTCCGGGAGAAATGTCTGGTGCTGGGAAACAAGTGGGGTTGCTACAGCTACTGAAGTATAAAAGCAGAGGTAGCTGCAACAGTGCTACACAGAGACTGAACTGATTTAAAACCCAGTTATCTGGTCACTTCTGCTCTGGCATCTGCTTCTAAACTTCATTCATCACGGACTGCAAAAAACAATCTGTGATTTTCAGGCACTCACCTTAACAGTCAGAGAGATTGTGCCTAGAGGAGAATGTGTAAGCATATTTGAAAAAAAGGAGAGGGAGTGAAAAGGTAAAAAAAAAAACCTGCATGAAGCATTGTAAATCTATTTAAAAACAAAATCTAAATGTCACACTATATATCATCCTATAATGGATCTCCCACTGTGTCCTTCACTGTCTCCTTCCCGCTTGGGCTAGTCAGCATTGGCCATGGGGAAAGATCTGTATATATGTTTTCTGCCGGCAGCACTGAACAAAAGGTTCTGTGATATTTTCACAATTTTAATTTTAAAAGAAAGGAAAGATAGATCTTAGCAACCATGTGAATTAAACCAACATCCTTTTGGGACTGACCACCTCATAGATCCCTGGCCCTTGCATATCTCGTTTTATTCCTTGTACTGCTCCTGTCCTTTTAACTCTCCTGTGGTGACCCAGTGTCCACAGACACACTTCTGTGTTCACATGGGGCCTGCTTTTGGTAAAGCATTGGAAATTCATTTATAACAGGATATAGACATTTAGGGACACTTCTTATCCACAAAAAAAGGAGGGGGAGTTTTTGACTAATGAAATTTGTTTTTGACTAATGAATTACAAAGTGATGCATATAGGACAGAAAAGACAAATATGGACAAGAGGTGTCCCTTCCCTGGGGAAAGCCTTTCAAAGTTGGGCCCCTCATTCTGAAACCAGACACTTCTATTTTAAGATGGATTGAAAGTAAGTAATAGGACTTCCTTTGCGGGATCACTAAATGGTTCATTCACCATTTCCATTCTCTTTTAGATATAGGACTAGAAACAGGAAGTGACTAGAAGTACAAATAGTGAAGCTCCAAAGGTATCACACTGCTGCATAAAAATTGGAGAGTGGATAAGTGATCCATTCAAGTGATAGTGGGGCATTGCTCTCTCTGATTTAAAAAAGTAGCAGATTGGATATAAACGTTCATATCACTTGTATCTTTTGGCACAGCCTTTGGTTTTAACTCTGGACTTAATCTAATGAAAAGAGTTTGTGAGTTAGGATTAGACAGGGAGAACATTCTGAGGAGGAAGAAGGTGAAAGCGGGCATCAATAACAGATAAACAGGATCTGCTCTGGCCTGCCAGATGCAGTCTCGGTCCTCTAACAACGCTCTGTAGAGCAGGCTGTGCCTTAATAAGAAGCATCTTGTTTGCACTGTGCCTCAAGACAGGGAGTGGAGGTGAAAAGTTCACTGCATTCTGTTTCCTGGGCTCCCTTCTTTCTGTGAGGTTGTCATTCCCTCCCTCTGACCTCTCTAGTGCAAGCTTGTGTATAGGAGCCCTTAGGAGGTAAGCAGCACACAACATTAACATTCTTTATTAAAGATCAAGTAAAAATACAAAAGGAGAGACAACCTGAGGAGACTCCTCCTGGCAGGGAGGCAGCATTTCTGTTGGAAAAATGACCATCCATTTGCTTTGTCTCGTGCCTGTCCCATTAGAGACTCCTGGAGTACTTCGTAGCATCATCTATAATCACATGCCCTCAGCAGAACCCTGGAAGAGTGATTTTTGTTTAATGAAAAGATAGGAGCTGCTGGGAAGAGGAAGAGCAGAAGAAGCTGTAATATGTGTATTATATTTGATGAACAAAAATGAATGTAATATTCTTAAATTTTATGTCATCTTTACACAAAGGGAATGTGACTTAAGCTGTTAAAAATTTAGCTCTTTATTTTCAAAGGATTTTTTTTAAAAACACTAGCTAAATATATGTCCACTTGTGGTAAATATTCTTTACAAAAACACATTAGTAAACAGAATTCCCAAGTAATTTTTTTCAGGGGATGAAATTGCCCCCAGATATGATATTTTTCAAGGGCTTTTGTAAAGGTATTTCTCTTCTATCTTCATTATGTATCTACAGCATATTGTGCCAGAGATATTACAAAACAGGTCTAAATAATGATAGTATAGTAATTCAACCTCAGTGATTGTTTTGACACTCTAACATTCATTGCATACAACGTTCATTGTCTTCCTTAACTCTCTATATAGTTCATTAAATCAGCTTGTCTCTTTTATTCCTGTTCCTGTTCTTTCATTCAGACATTCAGTGCACATTGATGAACAGGCCTTGAGTAATCAGCTGTGTAAAAAACCTAAATAATGACAAACTTTCAAAGTTAATACATGAGTTGGGGAAGTAAATAATAAAAATAAGTAAATAGGAATAAGTGAGCATATACATATTGTGATAGGTTATGAAACAGAAAAGAATCAGGTGTCATGAAAAAGAAAAGCAGGATCAGAGACTGGGAGGGAGATGAGCCTCTCTAGAATATGGGAAAGAATCATAAGAAAAGTGCTCTAGAGGAAAACTAGATGCATTAGGAAACTTAGCCTGACTTTTGTCTGAAAAATTCTTTTTCTGATATCATTTTCCCTCTTTGTCCTTGCTCCGCCTCTCCTGATACCTAAAAGGTTGCGGATTTAACAGCAATAGAATTAATCAGAACAAAGCAGAACAGTGATAACAATATCTGCCTTTGAAGAGATGGTAGAAGGAAATCCCCCCTATTCGCTATATTGCATATGGTCAGCCTCCCAAGAGATACTCAGACTTCTGGCTCCCATTTGCTAAGTGGGGGGCAGATGGGATGTTTGATTCTCAGCCCGTGCGCCAGTAGGCTCACAGCTGCTTACCAGGGAGGTGGGTTGGTCGCCTGGTTTCCCATCACCCTAAGTAAGGAAGGATTTCTTCCAACACTTCTCAACATCCTTGGCCTCAGACTGTGACTCAAACTTGACCATCAGTCTTTTCCTTCATTCATCTCTTTGAGAAAGTGTTTCCATTCAACTAAGCACCAGTCTTAGAACCTACATTAGCAAGTCCTTCTGAGTGACTGTCTAACCAACTGAATCTTGATTCCACCAGTGAGAATTAGACAGTGTTGCAGTCAGGGTTTGTAAGGAAATAGATTTAATATGGGACACATAATTTATAGGGCCATTTTGTAATATTCACTCAAAAAGTCAAATGCAGAAGAATGTCTAGACCCAAATAATCCAGCTGCCTCACCTGGATCTCACAGCAATGTCCTGGACAAGTCCATCTGAAGACCTACAGCCCCAACAATGTCCTTCATGAGTCCAGTTGGAGGTCTAGGACCTATGACAATGTGTCATGCAAGTCTGTAGCAAGGATCTGCACTGGAGTCAGTAAGCAGCACTCCAAATGAGGACCAGAGCTCCCCTGAAAAGAGTTGCAGTCTTTCTTCGCAACATCAAAGACCTGAGCTCCTCCAACAGTGAGAACTTCTGAGTTCACATCAGGAAAATCGGTTTGATAGGGTTCTCCAGCAACAGAACACCATCTTCCCAGCCATTTCTCCTTTTTATGCTGTTGGCAATAATCCTCAGATGGACCATTCACACCCAAAACCATGCTAACTCCTTTAAGCTGGGTGTTCCAAATTGACTGTTAGTTAATCCGCCACAGACTGTGGTCATGGACACAACAATTAGTACCATTTTTTAAAATCAAGTGAAAAACATAGGTGGGGTACTACAAGCACAGGGTATAGAATCAGGCCAAATGGCTTTGAATTCTGGGTCTTACAGGCTTTATGACTGGAAAAAATACATATTTGCCTTGATTTTCTCATCTGGAAAATGGAGTCATAGTACATCACATGAGTAGTTTGAAAATCAAATAAGAAAGCCCATGTAAAGTACATAATTCCTGGCACATAGTACATGTGTCCTAAAAATATTATATAAATGTATAAAATAAAAATGATTTGATAGTTCTAGCAAATACACTAGAAAGTTTGGGCCTAAGACGCTTACAAAATGAAGCTGTAAATCCTAAAATCTAAATATAATATTACAGCAGTCCAGGTGATATCTTAGCTACTAAAATACTGAATTCTATGTCATAGCATCTCTTAAATTAATAAAAATGTGTATAATGAAACAAAGATCATATCACTGTTCACACAGAGCTCAGTGTGTGTACATGGATCTGCTGTGCATGACTTCTGAAAAAGAAATGTAGAAGCCCTACAAACTGAGCTGTTTATTTACTCTTTGGACTCCAATACCATCTTGCCCTTGTCTCAGTGTCAGCTCAGAGCTTAGGACTGGATAACCCGTCAGATTATTGTATCCTCTACCCACTCAACAATATCACGTTTCTCTAGTTAAGCCTTTGAATAATTCAAATATTAAACAGTTACTTCTCTGGAAGAACCCCGTTTATCCCCAAAAGTTGCATGGTATAGCTATATCAGAATGTACATAGCAGCATTTGCTCATAATAGACAACACCACATGAATTTGTTACATGGCTAAAAGAGAATGATGTCATGATACAGGAAGATTTTGTGCAGTGCATGAAAATCAGATCAAGGCACCAGAGCCCTAAGTTTAGGTAATTTGTTTTTCCAGATTTACACTGCCAGTTCAAAATGCTGCTTGCGCTGGAAGATGACTCCCAACTCCAGCAAGCTACAGACTCCTGTCATCAGTAATAAATGACCCTGGTAGTCTTGAAAATGAATAGCATCCAAATTTATAACGTGGCTGTGTTCCAGATGATGTTTGTTTATGTGCAGCAATTAGAACCCAGCTGTTATAAGGAGACAGTCAGATTCCCTGCTGGATTTTAGGAAATGTGGCCTTTCATCAAACACTCTGCCCTCAAGAAATTGGATTTGCTCAAAACGAAAGAGAGAGACTGTGATGTTGTGTCGAAAGGGCTTCATGGACTCACAAATGCCTCTTGTCCCATCTTCACACTCCAGTTATGACGACCTGAGTATCAGCAAAAACTATTTATATAACAAAAGAGGACCTGCCCTGGGGACACCACAGAGGAAAATAAGTCTTCAAGGCAACCACCATGAACTTCCAATTGGACTGGTGATCCAAATCATTCTTTTTGAGTGGTTTTAATTCCCAGACCTTTGGTACATTAAGAAATAGTTGCAGTATGAAGCCATTGAAACACAGATTCCAAAGAACATGGCAACAGAAAAAAGGAGGGAAAGCTCTAAGAGAAAACTGGTAGAAGCTCATCTTGGAAATAAGATATAATTTCACATAGAAAAAAGACATAAAAGACACTCTAAAGTTATGTTTCCAATCAAAGTAGTCAGTGTTATAATTGAAAGAATGATGATAGGTTGCTGATGACAGATAGATGATAGATAGATAGACAGACAGATAGATAGTATATAGACAGATATGATATATCCTTACAATAGTGTTAGCATGTGGCTTCTTGACCTGCAAGAAGAAATGGGGTAAAGGGTTTGTTGTGAAGGGAAATTTCAGTGAGTGGAAGGCATTGTCTGTTAGGAATATACATTCTTCTTCCTTCATTAAAAAAAATAAAATAAAATAAAAATAAAAACCAAACACTCACCGGGAAGATAATCTTAGTGTCTTGGGTAGAAACTATTACAGATTTACACCAAATGATCTTATAATCCAATAGAATGATTTAACTTAAAACTAAAATTCTCAATATAAAAACTGGTAAAATTCACAAGAGTGTACATGGTTAGGGATCTTCTAAAGATATCAACAGTCTCCTAAGACTGAACCTACAGTTGTTCTCACACATTTGGCTAAGACAATGTTTCTTTCATAAAGGGTATGGACAGCCCCTACCTGCCCACTTCAATCGCTCATTTACTTCTTTGGCTGTCTGAACTAGTGACAGATAACACTGACGTGAGGAGAGAAAGGGGAGTTCTGAGGATAACTGAAGATAAAGGATCTCAGGTATCTGGGGAAGTCAGTTCCTTTCTGTTCTCCAGCTGTTCTGAGAATAAGGAAGGACTTTGAGGGTGATGGAAAACATGGAGGAAAACAAACCTCAGGCCTCAACAAAAAGTCTGAGTCTATTTCAAGGCACAGAAAAAGTGGTGATTGAAGATTTAAGAATCCATAGGAAGTAAGACAAATGCCACTCCCACAGTTGCCAGCACGGACATAAAGACCATGACTACGTGGGCCTCCCTGGAACAAACACAGAAACTTAGCCCAATCCTTGACAAATTTGTGGGGTATCAACATCAAATAACTTAAGATGAAATATACCACCTACTTCAGCATGTCAGAGTCTTGGGTTTGGAAACTGAAATGATTTAAGAAAATAAAAGAAAGCCATATCTACTAAAAACTAACTCCGTGAACTTGGAATTGTATCCATATCAGAGGGTAATGACAAATCTGAGGCTATTTGACTCAGAACTAAGATATTTATTACATCCAGAAGGATGTATTTTCCTAACAGAAGTGTGCACCTTCCTTTCTAAGAAACCAACAAAATTAAGTGTTTGAAAAAAATATTGCTTTAAAAAGAGCTAATTGAGAGCTTCATTTAACACATGTTAAATGTTTAGGACAGAGGGGAAATGTCTAATTTTGTTTCCATTATTAATTCTTCCTTGGTGATGTTAAACTAGCTGCTACTGTTTTGTGGGCCTTAAAATTACACAGGACCAGAAGCCAGCAAGCTCAATGAGCCCTGAAAACTCCCTGACAAGTTCCAGAGTATCTCATGTGTGCAGCAAGATCAGATGCAATGCACTGGATTACACTTAGCAGGCTGCAATACAGCCTTTAAAACTCCATCTTTTTTCTGATACTGTGACCTATTAAAGTGCCCTGATGCCATAAGTGCATCAGCTGTGTGTATGTGCCAAAGGAGATAACCTTGCAAATAAGAGCATTATGCTATCTGGCTTTATCACATTTAATGTGCCTTTTGAAGTTAAAAAACAAGATTATCCTGTAAATGCTTGGCAAGCCACAGTTAATCCTCGTCTTCATGAGAGAACATGAAAGGACACCCTTAACACCTAGTATCAGCTAGAGGTTTTGTGTGTTATTAATTCGAGAGGTGAACCTGGAGCTGCAGTGGTGAAACTCACCCACATCTTTGCCCTTTGATGGTGCTCCAGTAGTTATAACAATGAGGCATCTTTGTTCCATAAAATGTCTACATAAAATGTCTTTTTCATTTCAAATTCATTGATGATTTTGAAGAGTTACTTCAGTTTTAAGGATCTAGAAACTTCTAACCATAGTTTGTTGCAATAGATCTGAAATAGAGATTGTGTTGATTTTGTTGTTGTTGTTGTTGTTGTTACTCAGTATCTTATTAAACAGCCATCTTTGCACAGCAGGAAACTATTACCATATATTCTGTCCCCCAACAATCTGAGGCTCTTTTGTGATTCCATGTTTAGGAAAAACACTGAGCTAGCTGTCTGCTCTGCCTAAAAGACAAAAAAAGGGTGTTATTGAAGAATAAGTCATTTCCTAGTTGAAGAAATCAATGCCACTGAAGGAGGAGTTTATTACTTACAGCTCCCAAGAACAGAATGCATGCCACACTGTTCAAGATCATATGGAGAAGCATCAGGGTTAGTCAGGAAGCACAATGGGCAAAAAGATAGTCTAGTCAAAAGCCTTTGTCACTATAAAGTGAGAAGCTGTCAGGCAGGGACACACACGGTTGTGCAGAAAACAAAACATCACATTGGAGGCCATGGTTGAAAGGTTTTCACTGTGATGTCTGCGCAGCTGTGGAGACATACAATGGTACAGATGTAAACAACTTGGCCATTAGTTTGCCCATGCTTTTAAAATGTCAGATAATACCTTATGGAACATTAAGGATGATTATTATAATACTGTAGAATAACACTAATTGATTTACTTGTCTTTTTTAGATATTTACCAATAAATAATCTTCCAACTATTTAAAATTATACTCATGAAATGTTCCCATCAACTTTTTTATGGATGCTTTGGAAAAACATGGTCTTCAAAACTGCTTTTTCCACCTGTACTAGTAAAATGAATTACATTTCATGTAATGTATTTTATTACCTTCAATGCATGAGTGAAGAATTGATATTTTTCCTCTCTGAGATTAGCATTCTAGTTTATGGTTGTTCATTGTCTGGATATTAACTATCATTTTGAATCTGGTAACTTTCTTTTATAGCAGTAAATCACATATGGTTTAAAAAAACATTTCATCTTTTAAAACTGTTTTATTCCATGTTAGCCACAAACTCTTTGGTATATTTGAAACACTTCTATTCTGCTTCTGACAAGGTTGGAAATAAACTCTTATTAAATGTGCTTAAATTGCTATTTGTTGTCACTCTATGCACAGCAATGTGCATGCATGCGTGTGTGTGTGTGTGTAAAGGGTTTAATTAGTATTGTGTGGTAATCTGCTCATCACACAGAAACAGCACCTAAGCAGAGGGCTTGACATTCAGAATCAATATTGTGCTGAACATTTAAGTGTCACAGCAAATATCAATAGGTTCAAAGTCATTCATGTGCTAGGCAAAATCTAATTAGCAATGCACCCAGAATGACCAATTTGTTTCCAGATTCTTCCCTCCATGCTCTTCCTTTCATTCATAGCCAAATGCTAAATTATCACAGGATTGGCAGTTGCAGGGGACCCCGGAGGCTCAGCACACCTCCCTCCCATGGAGCACAGAGGCTTACACAGCAGCACACAGAATTATACACCAGTTGTAACACAGGGGTCTCAACCTGATGCTTTATCCAAATACACAGACCTTCTGCTTTAATCTTACATTTTAATTTAATATATGATTTAAACAGAGAAATACTTAGAAAAGTAAAAATAGCAAAAATTAATTAAATATGAGAAATCTAGTATTCCTTGAAGAAAATCAACAGGATGGCCAAGTTAGATGAAGACATTTCCAGTGACTGATCCAGGCTGAGTTGATATGGGGAAAACAACTTTCATAATTCAGATATTCCACATGATGTGGAACAGGATGATATTCTGGAAAGAGCCAGGGACAAGATGTGAAGACACAGGGCCTTGCCACTCCCGTGTTGTTTTTGTTATCTTTGACATCACCACATAACTTTTTGGGCTTCAGTCTCCTATTTTGCTTAGTGAAGGAAAAAATAAAGGTGGTAAAGGCAGACAACCAAGGAAATTATTATTTCCATCCACTTCGAGTTTGCTTTTCATTATTCAGTAAATGCTCATGTATAGAAGCATATCATGAAACTAAGACTACAAACATAATCACGGCAAAATCCCTTGTGAAACAATGTGTATGAAAGAAAACTACTTACTGAGAAACATCTCCCAGGCTTTCCTCAACACACTCCATCACCATGGTCTGTACCAGGCTAGTGAATTTCTTTTGCTTTTATGTGCTGGTTTGCATAGTTTTTCCCCAAATTAATGTTCTGATAGAACCTGTGAATGTGATCTTATTTGGAAATAAGATTCCTTCAAATATACTGAAGTTACCCAAAGGCCATAATAGATTATGATGTGTCTTAAGTCAAATCAAACTGGTGATTTAACAAGCGAGAAATTGAAAACAGAAAAACAGGGGAGCAGGTCATATGAAGATGGAATTAGAGACTGGAATTACACATCCAGAAGCTCATGAAAAAGAAAGGATTCTTCCAATTTTAGTATATGTGCTGCCGAAGCGAGCACAAAAAGAAAGGATTCTTAGATCCCTCAGAGGGAACACTAACCGATATCTTAAGCTCAGACTTCCAAATCTCTGTAACTATAGAAAAATACCTTTCTGTTATTTTAAGCTTTTCTGTTTATGGAACCTTGTTGTGACAGCCCAGGAAACTAATACACTAGGAGGAATTAAAACCTGCTCTTTCTCTCTGAGAGCAAATGTCATTTAGATAGCCAAGGAAATTGATTCCACAGATATCAATCTGGGATAAAATATGATTAAGTGCTAAATGGATTACAGAGAAATAGAAAGATTGGGAACAAGGAAATGAAAGAATTCAATAGCTGATTAAAGCTAATTTCTGAGGGTTAATTATACAAAGTTTAATCTAACTCACTTTACTGAAAAAATCTCAAGGAAATATCACCCAAGCATTGACAGTACTAGTATTTCCTTTAAGGAATATTCATAGAAATAGTCAGTGCTACTAACTCTACCTGATTTCCCTGTCTTTGTCTTTTCCAGGGTCCTCACAGAGAGATTTGCCAGCTCCTCATCAACCCATGCTCACCTCTCTGTGATCCCTGACCAGACAAAAGGTAGCTTTGGCTCCATCATTCACAACAATTTGCAAAATGGAGAGCAAAGACATTATATGTTCAGTAAATATGTTAAATATTGCATAAATTGCTTTTTCATTTGTGGGTTAATAATGTTTTCATTTTATATTCATTCATGTCTTGACTGTTTTTATTAAGCATTAAGGTACCCAGCAAAAAATCAAATTTAGAGATTTACAATTGGACAAGAAATTATGCTAGCTCTATCCATGTCATCACCTTTCTTTTTCTGACTCTAGCTAGATAATTCAAGCTAATCTCTCCACCTCAGGATCCTTAACTTTCAACTGGAAGGTTATCTTTGCCAATAAAATAATGTATTTACAGTTTGGGGGATTTAGGACACAGACTTTAAGGGCAGAAGTGATTATTACTCTGCCCATGCTATCACTATAAGTCAGCCTTGCTGACTGAGAAAGTTCAGAGAAGAGAATATAGGTCATGATAAGTAATTTGGGTGATTTTTTTAAAGTGAAAATGGAAATATACTAATGGATTTAAGAAGAAAAATTCAGTGGCTGCTCCAGGGCAAGATCTACCAGCATCTCCTGAGATCCTTGCCATGTTGGAACTTAGGGCACTGGGAAACCAAACAACCAGCTCACCACCCTGTAAGTGGCTGTGAGCCTACCAGCATGCAGGCTGAGAATCAAACATCCCATCCCCCCTACCCCTCCCACCCCCGTTATGCAAATGGTAGCTAGAGATCTGAACATCTCTTGGGAGGTTGACCATATGTAATATAGCATATAAGGGAGATTTCCTTCTACCATCTCTTTGAAGACAAGTATTTTTATCACTGTTTTGCTTTGTTCTGATTAATGGTATTGCTTTATTCAATATTCTGTTTTGATAAGTTCTATAATGTTCTGCATTTCCTTTGATTTTGCTATACCTGATTGAAAGAAAAACTATTGTGAAGATATTGAGATATTCTATACTTATTACTGCTGTTATCCCAGTAACCTGCTCTGACGTTCTGTACCAATTTCACTGTCTCAATTGGCTTTGTTCCGTCTTGTTCTGCTGTATTTTACTACCCTCAAAATAATAAAAAAAATTTAAAAAAAGAAGAAAAATTCACTTAAAAAAGTCATCTGAATCAGTATGTAGAAAAAGATTTAGGATGAGAAACAGGGCGAATTGGAATTAGAGAGAAAGACTGGCGTGAATCTCAGTGGTAGAGCACAGGCATAGTATGCATAATGCCCAGCATCAAAAACAAACAAACAAACAAACAAACACACAGACAAAATAGAAATTCTGTAATACATTTGAACAGGCTGGGGATGCAGCTCGGTGGTGGTATGTACTTAGCATATACAAGGGTCAATCTCCAGTCCAGAAAAAGGAAAGAGACATACCAGGAAAGGGAGGGAAAGGTTAGAGGTAAGGAAGATTCAAAATCCCCTTATCAATTGTTTACCTCTGACCTTTTAAGACTCAGTTGTCATCTGCACCCAACCTTTTACATCACTGAATGGTACTTCCTGTTGTCCTAAATCATATAGTCTATGTCCTGGGATACTACATGAGGTTTCTTTTATTCATTTAAATTTCCATTCTACTGATGTCCTGATGAAGCTCACTCCCACACAGCAGCCACCATTAAAATAATGATGCCTTTTCGGGAGGCAAGTTTCAGGGTTCCAGTGAATTTCAATACTATTGAAAGTCTTTCAAAAAATGAAATCTTTCCCAGTCTTTGAAATTAATGAAGTAAAAAAAAAAAACTGAAAAACTCATTATAATACCCTTTACTTTAAATGAGGAAATCAAGGTCTCAAATTCTTTTCACTGTTGGAGAGACAGGTTCAGAGAAGAAACTAAAAACTTAACAAAAACCTTCACAAGGATACTTCCTACTAAGCCACGTTGCTTCTCTACAAATAAAAATAACAGTTTGATAGCAATATGTTCTTGTCCTCATAGAGAAAATAATGAGAAAGGTTATAGAATCTTAGTGTGTTCTGTTTTATAACAGTTATGACCAAAAAAAATGTTTTTTAGAGTAAAACTTTCCTGCAGATAACTAAACCCTCATATAGCACTGTATATAACAAAAGATAACTGTGCTGCCCAGTTAGAAGAAAAAAAAAAAACTTGAATAGTCTTCATTACATTATGCTAATGAAAGATGCCCAGGGAAAAACTTACATCACTTTTTTTTCTAGAGAAGGATAAAGCTAAGCCTAAACAAATATTTGGACACTGGGACAGAGAAATACTAATTTCACTTTCCATGACCAATTAAATATCTGACTGTTTTTCTTAAGTTCCATCAACTTCCAATAGCCATCAGTTGTGAAGGTGTTTTTCATTGTTGTTATTGTTTATGTTTTTTGTTTGTTTGTTTGTTCATTTGTTTACTATGCCAGGAACCTAACCAGGATCAGAGCTCATTTTGTAAGTCATCAAATGGGACAAAGACAATGACTTTTAGTCAAACTTCAAATGGAGATAGATTCAAGCCAAAGACATAAAGGTGAAAGTCCTGTACCCTGTATCCATTATTCAGCCCTGGGGAAGTTAATTTATGTTTCATGTAATTGTATATTTGAAAGCTGAAAAGTTTTGAGTGATCATTAATCTTCAAGGATGCATTTAGCTATGACTTGTGAAAGGTTTTCCCAGTCCACTTTGGAAAGTGGCACTTGCAAACTCCACTGAATTAAACAGGTGTGACTTTGTGTCCTCAGGTCAGCCAAGCATAGCATGTTTCTGCGGAGCTCACTGCAGTAGCAGAGTCAAATTCAATTCAGGTTGTAGATATGTGATAATATTAAAGTTGTAGTGATTGACTCTTTATATTGCACTGAGAAATGTCTTAACGGTAGATGACAGAGGTTTTATATACATCACTCAGTGCTTCTCAAATCCATTATTAATTATATCTCCAGAAAAAAGCATATACATATATATGTGTACATGTATATATATCTAGATAGATAGATAGATAGATAGATAGATATACATATATATAGATATATATATATGAAATACAAAAAGATTTTTGGCAAAGCACATCTATTGTTAACAGATTTTTAAAATAACTATGGATAAGCACTGAGACTCTTGGTAGAAGTTGCTATATATATCATTTAAAATGTGAAGATCTTTCTCTACAGAACACATAGATATTCACGGAATTGTTATATGTAGTATAGATATTAAAATTCTTGGATACAAGCCTCTTGCTTTGCAAATGAGAATTGAAGCAAGCATTACTGGGTTATGATAAAACAATTTATACACTTTGAAGCCAATCTTTTGATTAAAGTCTAATATAGTTGGTCAATTTACCATATTTTTTAACCTATATCACTTTCTGTTAAAACAAAGCAGCAAAAAGATCAATAAGTCAAATAATTAATGTGAATATACATAACTTTTAAAAAGTCTTTATGTTTATCTCATCACTATTAAACAACTTTGCTCCTGTCAAATGGATTGCTTTTGTCCCCAAACATTTACTATTCCAGTGCTTTGTCCATTACTGAGTGTGTGCTGAATAGCACCAATGGTTATTAGAGAGAAGCTAAAAATGTACAAAGCACCATTCCTGCCCTACTAGAGTTGCTGGCCAAACTAAGGAGGATATTATTCTATTGCCAATAAAAGTAGTACTGTGACAACAAATTTCAGATTCAGAGAGGAACGATAACTGTGCCAAAAACAGATTAGAGTAGAAATTAAAATTTATGTGATTTGAAACTAGGATTCAATAGATGGGAGGAAACAAAAATCAAAAACTGGAGAAACAAAATAAAGGCATAAAGATAGAATATGCAGTCATACAGTGACAGTGCTGCAAAGACTACAGAGCAAATAGAAGGCCCATTTTGCTTTTTAAGAAAGAGTAGAGAACCTCTTGTTCCAGGCTTTTTAATTTAAAGTTTTGTCTAGCTATACTTTCTACTTATATAGATTTTTAAAATTTATATTTTGGTATTATAAAATAGATAGGACTGGTGACGTAGTCCAGTGGTAGAGCACTTGTTTGGCATGGCAAGTCCTTGCGTTTGATCTCCAACATCATCAAAAGGTAAAGTGACACACAGTATAAATTTTTTTAGTGTTTTTAATGCAAACAGTGGTTCATGAGTTAAGCAACTCCAAGCCAGAAATGTCTTAGGAGCTTCTCAGGAAGGAGTACAAATGGAGGCATTTAGAAGACAGACAAAGAATTAAAACAAAAATATTTGTTTCCAATTATGTAATTGACTATTTGGTTTACCCCACTGGAAAATCCTAGTTATAATAATTATAAGTGAATGGGCTGTTTCTCATTGGTTAAAATTAAATGCTGTTTTTCCTTAATATAGACATTTACAAAAAATAGCTCATTAAGCTTTATTTACATTTACAAATAAAGCAAAGAGTATATCACTTATGAAGTTCAATTGGTTTTGTCTGCTAAAAAGTTCTTCAGGCTTGATCAGAATGTTAATATTTTAAGATTGCTGTGATTTGTATTTATTGCTTTGCTTTTCCTGCTTACTTCTGATTTTAAAAACAAACTGTCAGTTTCCACAGCATCAACTTTAAAATTGCGTTCACTCACATGCAACGAAGGAATTGTGGAAAATATTCTAACAAAATGATGAATGATATGAATGTACCCTTGCTTTTTATAATCCATGGAAAGACCAGCAGTTGGAAACAATTATAAGAAAGAGGATGATATCTATGAATGACAGAGGAAGAACAGGATGATGTAACCACTCAGTATGAATACCTTATATGAGGTCAGGTATCAAAACAAAAGGTTTTCACAGAGTCAAGATAGCTAAAGTAAGAGAGTTTATAATACGGAGGTTTAAGGTAAAATGGTTTCGGTAAGGACTCACCAAGAATACTGGTCTAGAGGTAAGAGGTAGCATGGCACTTTCCTCGTACAGCAGTGAATGCTGTAGAGGAGGCTGGGTCACAGCTGACCTCCAGGGGAGGGAGAATTGAAAACCTAAAATATGAATTATACTTTCTCTTGGAGACAAAAGATTACTGTTTTCCAAATAGGTTCTCACATCAGTTTTCTTGGGAGATTTGTAAAAACTTTATTAATGCAACCTATAAAAAATGATGGTCTTTCAAATGGGACAATGTGCTACAGGGTAGAAAACACCAAGTACTGTCAGAAGTACAATGCAAAATTAGTGTCTCATGCATATATGCAGTAACAATGCTGGAAAAAACTATAGGGCAAATGCAATTACTAAGTGATATAGAAATTGATACCACAGAAACTGAGTGCACTTTGGGAGCAAGAGTCACTCAGAGATTGGTAGTTACTATTGTCCGAGCATGTACATCTCTCTAAACCCATAATCCCCAACAGAACAGTGTTCATATGTGGGGCTTATGGGAAAAAGGGTTGATGATGGCAACTCTACCCTCAGGAAAAGGATAAATTATAAAAGAGTTTTACAAAGCCCGTTTGGCTTTTTTTTTTCCTTCTACCACAAAAGGTCACAGTGTGTGACCCTCCTACCATGTGAGTATATAGCAATGTGCCATCTTGGGAAAGTAAGTCTATGCCAGAAATAGTGACTTGATCTTAGGCATCCTATCCTCTAGGACTGTAAGAAATAAATTTCTGTGGTTTATACATTATGTAGTTAAAGATAGTCTATTATAACATTCCAAACTGACTAAGCTGTAGTGTTCTTAGTCTCCTTCTTTAGTTACATATACAGCTATAAAACAGTGAGTTTTGATCATTAAACATACTTTAAGTCTTAAGAGTTTTTACTTTCTCCTACCTACCTACTAACTTTTGCAGAACAGTTTGTAAAAACTGCAGAACTTGATATGTTATCAAATTGGGCATATTACCTGAAGGTGTATATGCTTTTAAATATCATAACTTTTTTTCCATCCCCTAACTCTAAAATTCAGAGCATCTGTACAGGAGATGCATAATTATGGTATGGAAGCAGATATATTTAAAAAGCACCTACTAGAATATAAAGTCTTATTGTTACTCATTATATTAATCATTTAAGTTAACTCCATTCTCTCTTGGCAAATGAGTTTCTGGTCTTAGATCCATGTAAATTAGCATATGTTTCACTATGCCAGTCACATTTCTTATTTTAAAGTTTCCTTGAAAAATTAATATTGCAAGTAGTCACATCAGCGTAAAGGATGCTAACTACTCCCCGAGTATCAAGACACAAGTAGCTCAAATGCTCTATTCTAAGGCCTGTTTTTATTTAAGGTTTGTGATTTTTTTTTGAGACAAGGTCTTGCAAAACAGTTCACCATGGCCTCAAACTTCCAGCAAATCTTCCTGCCTCAGCCTCTCAAGTGCTGGGATTACAGGCAAGTAGGACCAGGCCTGGCACAACCTGTGAATTAAAAGTGTAATTACAGGTCCTAAAATACTTGCATGCTTTTTTTTTAAATTTCATAGTAAGCTAAAGCAGCTTGCTTAGTTTTTCCAGCTGAGCCAACTCTGACTGTGCAGTAGGTACCAGAAGTTGATGCTTGACTTGGCATATAATTTGGGTAGAACAGAGACCTATGTGGTCAGACTTCTTAAGCCAAGAAATAACATTAATCATTATTTCTAAGTAATACAATTTTTTGTTTCCTAAGAATTATAAAGATGGTTTAAATAGGTAGCACTTGCAAAAGTTTTGTACTCTCCAGACTATTTTATTCATATAACCTACAACTGAAATTCTAAAAACTCTCTATTGAAACCTCCAGTTAGAAATATCAAACCAAAATTAAAACTAACCATAACCTCACACTAAAAGAGTTCTCCCATACTCATCTTGTTCACTTTTTACTTGTCTTCTCCCTCTCATTTCTCTTTCTTCCTCTCTATTATATAGGTCAAATCTTTCCCTGAATTTTGCTTGTCGGAAAGTCTCCTTTTTCAACGTTGCCATGTTCTAAAAGTTCATTCAGAACTGTGAAGACTAAGTCTGGTTCAGAGAACTTCTCTTTGAAAAGTAAGTAGGCCAAGGGGGCTGTATTGGCAAGATTTAGGAGGAATGTAAACAAAATTCTACAAGTCATTCTTTTCAAAGAGGAAGTACTGTAAATACATATGCCTATTCTCACTGAGAACCACATTCCCATTCCTGTTCAACTTCAGTTTCTACCCTCGTTTTCTGATCCTCCAATTTTTACCTCCTCTCTCTTTTGTTCCACCGTCCATAGATATGTTTCCCATTTTTTGGTTTTAACTCATTGTGCTGGTTTAAAATTTGAAGCTCATCATCATTACATTTTTGGTTATGATTTCCACACAGCCTTTGATCATGTTACTCTCCTAACTCTTCTTTTAGAATGAATACTTCCCTAGAAATTCATTCTTAGCTAAATACTCAGATTTCTCAATAGGCATAGCAATTAGACAACTTAGAAATATGAAAATTTGAATTTTGAGATTTAAAATATTTTAACTCAATATAAAATTTATCTAGATGTATTAAGATATAATAAAACATGACCATTTAAAAAATCAAACAATAAGTCAATCATAATGATGCAGATATTTTCATGTATTTATTATTGTTGTCATTAGCATTCCTGACATACTATCTTTCTGCAAAAGATCAAAGGATGCAAAAATATTTTAGCACTTTGGCCAAAAGATTTATTTGACAAAAATACATTTTTTTAAATTTACTGCACTAGTCTCTGCAGACAGGTACTACTTGGTTTCTTTGCCCTTTGTGTTTAGAATTTCCTTTCAGTGTTGAAGTCTTCCTGTTTAAATATATCTCTAGATAAAAGCTTCAGATGATTAGAGGGAAAACCAAACAATAAGCATTCTAACGGTTTGATAACAATGTGCAGCTGTAGAGATTGCAAGAAGTAAATTCAAGATCATTTCCCAAGCTCAACAGTTTGTTTACTTAACTAATACTGTTATTGATCAACTTCTCCAAACACAGTGCTAGGCTTTATTTGATATTGGGAAACCTGACCATAAACCTCCTGAAGGTGTCATCTGCATCCTAGTTACAAGTAGAACACATTCCCACAGCAGCTATTTAAAGGACATAGATTTGAGGCAAGGAAGATCTTCACTGAACAGAAGAGAATTTCATTCGTGCTTAAAGAGACTACAAAAGAATCTCCAAATAGTTTCTACTATTAGTCTATAAGTAGCTTAAAAGTAGGTACAAAGTTCAATTATTGGTTATTTGTATGGTTGCAAATATCCATCATTACCCTAAATATTTTGTACAGCCACATAAATTTCAAACTGTGGGCTTTGGTGAACAGGCATATTAGGGGTCTGAGTTCTATCTTGAGGGGTCAATATAAATCATAGAAAAAAGTTTCACCAAGTGAGGGAGTTATAATGTTGTACTACATTGACTGAAGCTGTCTTGTGAGACCAAATATGTTTAGGCAATTTCTGAACACTGGAATTTCACCAAGTTCTTGCAAAGGACATAAGATAGTCCACAACACGTGTGGTTGGATTGGGTTAGTTGGTTTTCATCCTAATTAGTTATGAGTACTTCTGCTTATATATATTTTATTTTCTGCCACTCATTCTCAATTATAATTTAATCCAAAATATATACAAATGATCATAGGAGTTGCTGTCTCCATTACATTTATTTGTATGATTATTTTTATTTATTTAAAAGTATATTGGTTTCATTTGTGTGACTAGTTCTTCTGGATGTTTATAACTCTCCAGTTACCCTGTCATCTCATTTATTTTCTTTTTCTTTCCCCCTACTTTCTTTATCTCCCACCAGCATGCCTCACCCATGGCTTACACTTGGCAGTGACCTTGGCTCAAGTCCTTGATAATAAATATATATAAATATATTAGCCATTAATTTGAAGACTTAATTCTGCTCACTGGAATTGAAGTTTATAAATATCTTTGCTCAAAATTTTACAAAGAATTGTATTTTACGTTTCTTTGTATTTTGAAACATATTACTTTGCTTTACAGCTGCACGGCCTAAACAAATTTCTACAGCACAAGTCCCACTCCATTCAAACAAGGAACCTAGATGTCTTTTCAAAAAACAAAATAGATCATGTCTTATATTAAATAACCTGATGCTGTACTTGGCATCATGTGGAACATGTAAAAAGACAAAAGTAACTGGCAGGAAACTGAAATGTCATATAATTCAATCTTTTAGATTAGGGAACTTAATGGCAAAGACACTTGCCTCAAGCTACATGCTTAATTAATTTATGGGAAAGTTTGAATCAGGAACTGTGACCCCAGACTACAACAAAGATGTAAAAGGGTTTTGATAGAATCACTATAATTCTTTAGGATGATTTCATCTATTTTCTATTTCTTTCATCAAAATTCCATGACAACCATGATACCATCAAGTATTTGGGGTCATGCACAATTCAAGCTCAAATCAAATAATATGGCAAAATATGAAATACATAGTTTTCCACATATGAATATTATGTGGATATATATACAATTTCCCATGATAATTCTGCAAAAACTAATAACAACTTTTTGAAGAAAATAATTTTTTATAATCAATAAAAATTGGTCATACAGACTTATGGTAGTAGCTCATGAAGCAGCAGGTGGTCAGACAACATCCTTTAGGCCACCTGTTGAAATGGGCCATCTAATCAAGTAAAATGTCATTAGCATCTTAAGCAGTGTTACAAAATGTCATTTTACTTGCAGGAAACTTTATGTCTACAAGATGTTAACTTGTAAGATAATAGTGCAAAGTGAATTAAATGTGTAAGTCCAAAGCTAGTGAATTCTGCTCCAAATGACTGTTTCTGCAGAAGAAGAAAATAAACTCTATAAACACACATTAATAAAAGGAAACTTGATTGTATAGAATACTTAAGAACAAAAAGTAAAAACATCTAACTTTTCAGTTATAATATGATTGTGTTTGCTCCGATTATTATTCTTTCCCAACCCCAGGTCAGTTTCTCTGCATCCTAAGAGCCTCATGCTTACCTTATTTTGGAGCTGCTCCTCGTTCTCACCTCAAACCTGGGACTTAGTTTTTTGTACTGACTCAGTCTGGAAGTTACTAATGAATTGGAGTCCATTTCATGAAGCAGAACTTTCTCTGCCCACCTTCAGACCAAATTACTGTGCCCACAAGGATCTACAGTTAAATGTCGTGATCCTAAGTTCTTTATGTCTCCTCTGCTCTTCTTTTTCAAGTCTCAACTTCTCCATAATCCTTCGTTAGACCAATTTTCTTCACGCAAATCTTTATATAAATATACAGTCAAACATTAATTACCATTGTCATTGTAAATCATTCAGAGTATTCTGGGCGTTAGAAAAGTCTAAATTTGAGCTACTGGTCTAATACTGAGGAATGTGACCTTGACCATGGCATATAAAGACTTAGAAATATGTTTTCTTAATTATAGAAATTAAGATAGTGGCAGATTTTCTACATTACCTCAGAGTAGACTAAGATTCATGAGATGAAAATGTGTGGCATCCCTAGAAAATAACTGTGATTGTTAACAGTTGAAAGATATTTCATATTTCACTTAAAACAATCAATAATGACTAAGAATTTTTAGCTGGGCTTGGTGTCACATGCTTGTAATCCCAGCACTTAGAAGGCTGAGGCAGGCAGATCACTGAGAATTCAAGGCCAGTTTGCACGACATATTGAGTTCAAACCTAGCCTGAACTACACACTGAGACCCTTTTTAAAAAAAAGTAAATGAATAAATTAAACTAAAATGTATTTTCTTGTGGTGTTTAGTCCTTAATATTATGCAATAGAAAAAAATTAATATAAACTTATCTTTCATATATGAAAATAATAAATACTAAAATAGACATATATTGAACTGTGAATATTGAAAGTTAGGGTTATTGGGATTAGAAAACATACTAATTAGAAAGTATATGGCGATTAGGCATTTCACACTGCTGGGGTTTTTTGTTGTTGTTGTTGTCATTGCTGCTGTTGTTACTCTCCTTTCTCCTGCAAGAAAAAAGCATTTCATCAATCAGGAAAATACCAGCTATGTGTGAGGGAAGTGACAGCTTTTTATATTGAAGAACAAAAAATTTTTATAAATGAAAAATTGAAAGACAGGCATGGCAAGTAAACTTCTTGTGGCATTAAGAAACATGAGAACAGAGAAGAAGCAATAAAAGAAGGAAAAGAGAGGTATAGAAAGAGAAAGGGAAATAAGGGAGGCAAAAGTGGCAAGAGGGGAGGAGGGAAGGAGAAATGAGACAAGTAAAAGAATAAGGATGTTATATGGCAAAAAGCGACTCGCTGGAGTCACTCAAATGTTCGGGGCTTGATTTCATTAAATCACAAATAAGAGGACCTGAATAGAAAAACACTAAGACCTTTGCAAAAATCTATAGTAAATTATCCAATTTTAATTCTTTATTTCAACTCTTTGGAGTTATGAGATACTTATGTAAGTAAAAGCTAGGAAAGCGCTATTAGGAATAGCGCTATTAGGAATATCTCAAATATATTTTGTGACAATGACATGAAAAAGAGAGCCAAGGATACCTCTGCTATACAGTGAGGTTACCCACCAAATAGTTTTTCACCTTATTAAAAATGATCAAGTCTTTCAGCACAGGGCTAATGTGCTGAATGGAGCCATTGAAGCAGTCTGTTAGCCATTAAACTAAATAGAAGACTATTTCATGCCTGACTTCCTGTCGCTGTATGAAGACTGCACTGGCACATTAGGAAAGGTAGTGGGCACTCAAGGAAGCGGAGAAATCCTCTTTGTGACAGTTGACAGTCTCTTGTGATTTAAAATTCTTTTTAAAAGAGTACCAATATCCTACTCAGACAAGCAGAACATTTTCACATGTGGCACTAGCTTCTTGGGATGATAGCATAATTATTTGTCTCGCTCACAATAAAAAGGATAAGACTAAAATGAACTAGGAACACAAAGCTCCCCAGATAATAAATATAGGGATAATATACTGCTTCTGAGTCGCAGGCAGTTAAACGAATAACTCTTTCTGTTCTATAAAGCCAGTCTGGCCTATGCCAAAATTAAAAATTATGTAGGCCAAAAATTCCCTGTCATTTTGAAGCTTCTATTTTAACCTCTGTTTTCTCAAATTTTCTTCTTTGCTATTGCTTTCTATTTCATAGGGTCTAATAATATTTTATTGGAGCGTTTTCTCTCTGACTCAGATCTCTTCTACTCTGAAGCATACAACTCATTCATACTGAAGTGTTAGGTATTTATTGTTTGATTCTTATTAAATCTATCCGATTATTAAATAGAACTCTCGCAAAGGCAATAGTTAACCCAAATGCAATTTGATGTAATAAAAAAAACACCAGAATTCAATAGTTCTGCCTTAACTTTACTCACAAATAGCTGTATAGCCCTGGGCAATTTCACTCCTTACTTTTTTTCACAGAAAAAAAATGTAGGAATAGTTAATGATTCAGGAATCAATCATAAAGGCAGAGCATCAGGCTGCAAAAAAAGAAGACACATGAATACATGAAAATCTTGAACAAATTTCATTTTATTCTCAAACATTAGGCCTTTGTAAGTCTTCATATTTGATCCCAGACAAGGTAGGCTTGATTAAAAGAAAATATAAGTACGATAATTTTATTGTAGACATAACTTAATGTCTTTTCTAACATCTCCTCATAGGTGTTGCATAGCAGCATAACTGCCTGATCAGGGCACAAGACACCTTTGTCTCCCTCAGGCACAGTGTATCACTAGTGGGTATTGACAAGGCTGTTCAGCTGGTTTCATTTTACTAGGACAGACTTAGTAAATTATTTAGAAGATAATTCCTCCTAAATTCACATTCACATGATAAAGTAATGAGAAATTCAGTCCACTGATGATATTCTAAAATTAAGCAAAATATACATTTGTCTTTGAAAGTCCATTTAAATAAAGCCAATGAGCCTCTCTTTATAACTTTTTTATTTTTTATTAATTTTATTTTAAAGGGTAAATGGTATTTTTAAAGGGTAAAACCAAGGAAAATAAAACAGAATAAAATCAATCAAAACAAATCAGTGTGACACAAGCCTTCAAAACAATACAAAATCAATAATAGTAAACATAATGCCTCTTGTTGTCTTCAAAATAGCTGCAGATACCTTCACACATAGTAAAAATAAAACAGAAAAGAACAAAATAGAACCAATAAAAACAAAACAATGAATGCAATGAAGGATTTCAAAACAAGACAATAGTAAATCCAAAATTGTTACCATAATATATCTTGCTATCTTTGAAATAGCTGCTCATGCCATCAGATATAACAAAATCAAACAAAACAAAGCAAAACAAAGCCCAATCCAAAAAAAAAAAAACAATTAAAATGACACAGGACTTCAAAACAAAACTATAGAAATCAACAATAGCTACTACCCTTAGAAGAAGATTCCCACCTAGATGCCACACTACATACCGCTATTCTCTGAACAGATGATCAGATCACTGGCCCTAGACCTGCAAGTCACCACAAGCATCAAACTGCATTTCACTCAAAAGCTATCATTGCACCCTGTGTTTCTCCAGATCAGCCAGTCACTCCGGTGGGGGTAGGGACTGGCTTTTCTTGTTTGCCAGCCTGTGCACCAGAAGGGCTCTGTTCTGTCTGTCTGTCCATGGCACTGGTTTGTAGGGAGGGCTTGCTTCTTGGTGAATCCTTGTTTTCTCTCTTTTGCAGTCTGTGAATGGCACTGGCTTAAGGGGAAAGGCTTAGATCTGGCTGTCTCCCTGCTAGTGGTGGCCCCTCTCTTCATAACAAGACAGGCTGTTTTTAGGGTGGTTTTTTTTTTTTTTTTTTTTTTTTTTTTTTTTTTTTTTTTTACTTTTTGAAACAGGGTCTTGCTATGCAGTTCAGGCTTGCCTTGAGCTCACTTTGTAGCCAAGGCTGGTCTCTAACTTGCAATTATCCTCCTGTCTCAACCCCCTGAGTGCTGGGATTACAGGCATGCACCACCGCACCTGGATAACTTGAGAGAAATTAATCTCAGGATAAGTAACAAACAAGACTGAGAGAATTCCCAGCTGGTGTCTAAGGGGAATGTGTACTGTGGACTAGTAATTAGAGCATTCCTAGTACAGCATGAGAAGAGATAGCCTCTTAGATAAGAGGAAGATGTATTTGGGAATATGGTGCACAGAGAATGATATTTTCCATTTTAAATGGAATTTAGTCCCAGGACTATGGTTTATACATAGCAGATTTTTATACTCAACATTCTTTAACAATCAGTGATCTTACAGAATTGTGCAATACCTTGTTGTCCGTGACTAGGGCTATTCATATGGATATATCATGTCCTCAGGAAACCAATTATGGCAAAAGATACTATATTGAAATGATCCGGTAAGCTTAGACTGAAGTCTAATGATCTGGGAATCCATAATGCACTCTTTGCTTCCAAATACTTACCAGTATCAATTCCTACATCAAAGTCTTCTAACTGGTCAGTGTGAAAGTCAAAGAAATCTGCAGTTCTTATTTTTTAAGAATTTCCAGATGCAAATAGACAAATTAAAATATATACCTTTTTAATGTTAGCTGAATGCCTATAAAATGTCTCATTGATTTTTTTTAAATTTCTCTGTCATTTTCATGTAGATGATCCTCAAGTATTTTCCTCTTGCTCTTCCTTGTTTCATGTGTTCTAGTTGTATATGTCTAGCTATAGACAAAATAGGTAATTTCATATATTTGTCATGAACTCATCAAATTTAAAGATGAATCCATCATCTCTTCTCTCAAAATATGTCCAAGTTCTCTATCTCTAAGACAGTACATGTCACAATTCTCTTTCTGAAAATTCTACAGTCAAATTTTGTTAATTTTTCTCTATACAACATGTAACAAGGTTCAAAATTTATCCTCCACTATGTCATGAATGTCACAAATCAATTCCTTTATTCCATCTCTCACTGAAAGTCCAAGTCAGTTTCTAATCTCAAGCTCAGACTCATACAGCTGTTTCTCAGTGGAGTTTCATGCTTTCCAACTCTTGATGATGTAGTCTATTTTATATTTCACTGGGTAACTCATATTCCTTAATCAGCTCTCTCTACTGCAAAATAATTTAGAAAATTAAAAAATCCTGAAAACTAAAAAATAAATAAATAATTAAAATTTAAAACATAAAAAGTACTTCATGAGATTGATTCAAATTTTCCCAATAGAAAATTTTCATACCACTCATAATCTTTCAAACACAAATAATAATTTCTACTGCAATATTTTTGTTGCTTCATGTAGTGACCTATCCTTTCTTCACCTCTCTTCTTTATTAAAGCTTTTCTTATCTCTTTAACACCAACTTTGTTCTTCCTCCATGGTCCCTTTTTCAAACATCGTAGCCACAATGGGTCTTCTCTGGCTTCTGCATTTAGTTCTTACCCTATAAGCTACATTTACATATTGCTTTGATTCCAGACACTTATTCACATATATTGCATTTCTTCCCTGGAGTTTTCCAGTTCAACATACGTACCATTTCCCAATAAGCAGAACTAAACAAAAATAAGATTAACTTTCAAAGGAGAGAAGTTGAAGATTACTGAAGTTATTTACAAACAAAATCAAATTCTATAGAATATTGTGATGGTAATGTCACAGAAGCCAATCAAGTAATATATAGAGGTAGTACGAGGTGATCTAAAAGTCTTAACACATTATTATAGAGAAAAGGAAATAAAATGTCAACTTAAGAGATTTACACTGAATGTTAACTTTCTCCAAGTCGCTAACTTAGGCACTGTGAATGAATAATTAAAACTATAATGTCTTGTTAGTAGATGATGCAAGGTAGTATAAGTATAATAGATTAGGATATGTGCTGATTCAGCTACAGAAAGAACAAAACTTCTGGATATAAATACCAACACAAATAAAATACATAGGCCCATTTTCTTAAATACAGCCAATACATAATAGAAAAGCAAGAATTTCTTAGGAAATAAAAAGAAAAGGAAAGGAAAAGTAAAGAATGGAAAGAGAAGGAAAGAAACTAGAAGGACAGAAAAAGGAAATAAGAAAATTACAGAGGTCATTGAGTCTGCCTTATGTTAAGAGCATTTACCAAATTTGATGAGCTTTAAGCTTGGTTTTCAAGCCCTAAAGAATGGACAGAAGGGGAGTAGGCAAAGATGGTGGACCAGTAGGTAGCAGGATATGGATCCTCTCTGAGAGAGACAGTTTCAATGCCAGATAGAACACCCTGGAGAGAGCCAAACAGAGAGAGATGGACTCTCTCAACCCAAGAAGAAACTAAAGTGAAAAAAAACTGCTCAAATATGAGGTCCTGGAGCTACCATTAGAGAAGCTAAGATCAGCGAGCACGGTGTCCTCTTTGAGCTGCCTGAATTCCTGCCCGAGATCGATCTGATGACCGAACTGCACCTATGCGACTGGCTTGAGCAGCTGGAGCATGGAGCTGAACAACCCTGCGTGCGGCTCGCCCGGATCAGCCCTGCATGTGACCCACCCAGAGGCACCGTGAATTTGCACTGCAGCCACGCTGAAGTCAGAGGTCGGGGAGCCCAGAAGTTCTCGGGGACCAGCATCAACATGCAGTGAGTGATGGGAATAAGACCATCCCACGGGAAAGGGGCAACTGACTGGACAACATGTTGGATTTGGGCAGGACAGCCTTAACTCCATAAGGAAGTGGCTTCAGTTGGTTGCTCCCCATGCCGAGTGGATTGGTGGAAACTGCTTGGACTGGGCTGCGCCCCTGGATGGGACCCAGTGGGTCACTACAAATTAATCCCCTGAACTTGGTGCACACTGACACAGTGAAGGCCCACAAAGGTTGACTGGCCAGGAGGGGAGGAGCCAGTACACACTGCCCTTGCTTAAACTTCAATCACTGATAGCAGATGGCAGAGTGTGGAAGCTCCTAGCCTGCATGCTCTAGAGGAACTTCAACCAACAAGAAAAGGGGCTGGGAATGGCACTATACACTTGTATGGAAGGAACCAAAAAAATGACAAGAGGGAGAAATAAGAAAAAACCCCCAGCCCCCAACCCTGAGAACATTGATGCAGGAGAGGTAAATAAAAAAGACATTGAGGGCAACAAACATGCAACGTCAAACACAGCATTAGCAGACATAAAGAGATATCTTCAGGGCCTCATAAGGGGGACCAAAACTGAAATATTAATTCAAATTAAACAAGAGATAAGTAGATTAATAAAAGAAAGGCTGGGCACCCCTCAAGAAGACACAGACAGAAGAATGGAGGAGCACAAAAGGAGAGAAATAATTAATGAAGAATACAAAAAAAACCCCTAGAATTCATGAAGCAGATTAGAAGAGATTATCAGGAAACTAAAGACTCCATAGAAAGCTGGCAAGACTGCTTGAAAGAAACCAAAGATAGACTATCAAAAATTGAACGCATGCTTGCAGTGTGTGATCATGAAAGGGAAGATCTCTTAAAAACAATAAGAGAGCAGGCAGTAAAGGTACAAAGACTGGAAGATAACAAGAGGATCTATAACTTAAGAATAAAGCATGTGAGTGAAGAAGCAGGAGTCAAAACAGAGGAATTACAAAGGCTATTCACAGAAATTATTAAGGAAAATTTCCCAAGCATAGAAAAAGGAAATGAGATGCAGATGTATGAAGCATATAGAACTCCAGCCATCTACAACCAAAACAGAGTAACACCTAGACACATAATAATCAAGATCCCAGAAATTCAATATAAGAACAGAATATTAAAAGCCATCCGAGAAAAGAAACAGATCACCTGTAAAGGAAAACCCATCAAAATCATGGCAGACTTCTCGACACAGACCATCAGGTCAAGAAGAGCTTGGACTGAATAATTCAAGCCCTGAAGGAGAACAACCTCCAGCCCAAATTGATGTATCTCTCTCTAGAAATTAATGGAGAAACAGGATGCTTCCATGACAAAGAGAAACTTGGAGAATTTGTGACCACCAATCCAACCCTACAAAAAATACTGAAGGACATTTTAGAGAGAGAGAGCAAGAATACGAGCATTTCAGGAACAGTGGCAGAGAAGCCTCAGTGAACAGGGCAGAGAGTGGAGTGGAACAGAAAAATAGACAACCAATGGCAGAAAAACAGAATAGCAGAAATAAGGCAGAGAAGATTGGCTGTAATCTCTAGTATAGATGGCCTTGAAATATTAACAGAGAGAAACACAGGCAGAGTAGATCAGGAGATAGGGTCCATTGAGATGCTCTATATAGGGAGGCAGTGGGACCCAAAACAAGCAGTG
>PVJX010003342.1:0-110652 GCA_004027295.1 Dolichotis patagonum
CGGGTCCGAGAGTTTCGGGTCCCAAAGAGACAGCCTGAGATGCTGCTTTCTGGTAGACTTCCTGGGGGTGAAGGGCAGGGCTACGGGCCCAAATAGACCTGGCCCAGATGCCGATCTCCAGGCAGTTCCCTGTGGATGAAGGGCGTGCTTACCAGTCCCAAAGAGTCGCGCCGAGATGCAGGTCTGTGCAGACTTTTGATCCAAAGAGCCCAGGCCACTCTATGGGTCCGAGAGTTTCAGGTCCCAAAGAGACAGCCGATCTCACAATTTTTTCCATCATTTCTGGTGAATAATCCATCAGCTGGAAACTTGAGTTACAGCAGATGGCATGAAATAGAAATGCTACCTCTACAATTTAAAATCCATTTTCTTTCATTTCAGAAATTTATTTTTGAGGTATCTGCCTTGTAGTCACAGACCAAGAAAATGTGTTGTGACTTGGGAAAGAAATATGCCACTCACTAGTCTAACTGAATTGTAGAATAAATTTCTGCCTATCTTTTCATCTCTCGGAAGGCCTTGCTAGGTTGTGAGCTGGCACCATCCATTTGGTGGTGCAGAGATCTGCTTGACACCAGACAGGAACTTCAGTCAGGCATAGTCCCTCACTGGCTTGGGCACCCTGATCCATTAAAAATCATTTAGGGTCAAACAAACCCTAACCCAGCAACAAATCTGGTCCTCTATTTTCTTTACCTGCTTCAGGTTCCTAAATATAAGACTTTATTTCCAAGTTAAAATTTATATACCTGTCTTTCATAGATATTCCTCAGACATGATTTTTGGCAATACATTAAAATACCAACCTTTCCCTGAGGGTTAAAGGGATCGACTTCTTCTCTGGTCTGCATCCTCACATGACCACATTTTGGGTCTCACTATGTTTTATGTTATGTCAGTCAGTGCCCTACTCACTGACCAGTTCGGTGAGAAAATTTATCAAAGAGGACACTGCGGAGGAGTTTCAGCGAGCTCTCATGGGCAGCTGACATCTTGAAGAGAGTTGACAGATAGTGACTATTTTATCTAATTACTGTGTGTGGCTGGAAATCAAACCCAGGGACCAGGCTAGGTAAGCATTATGCACTGAACTATATGCCCAGCCCTAATGGCGACTATTTTAAATCTGCTCTACAAAGTAGTCTTTCTACTTTTAAGCCATCCAAATAATCTTTCTATTCCTATCAATATACTGATATCTAGTTGACAGCTCACATCTACTTTTATTCTAGATCATATTATGGGCTCTTTATGTGATTTTGGTAGCATTAGACAGTCATACATTTTTAAAAATTGTATACAAATTGTAAAAATACTTTCTTGATATAGCCACTAAGATAATTTCTTTTAAGGAGAGAACTGTATTTGGAAAACAACTGGATAAGCACTTGGGATAGAAGATATGACACCAAAAGCAGAGGTGTCAGCTGGTGACAGATCTCAGAAAAGATGGCAGACTTATGTGAATGAGAGAGGGCTGTCTGTGATTTTTGAGGAGTGAAGAGGCAATAAAGAAGGGGAAGTCAGAAGGACACGGGCCTGCTTTGTGACTTGGGTAGGCACACAAATGAAACTTACAAGATTAGGTTTTGGTAACTATAAATGGTTTTGAAACTCTTCCCCATATCATTCATCACCTGACCCCTTTTAAAAATCTTAAATCAAGAATTAAGACTTTCTCGTGTAAGAATATCTGAGTCTGTAAGCAGGCCAAAATGCTGAATTTCAAACCAAAGTTAAGCTACTATGGCGAGGTGACAGATGAGGGAAAGGCCCTTGGGAAGAGAAAAATCACCCCAAGGCCTCTCAGATCTAATGGCTTGTAAGAGTATGAGAATCCTACAGGCCAGAGAACTGCATGAAACAAGGCAATTTTACCTAGATTTCAAGAGGCATGAAGTCTCCAACTACATACATCTGGGTTATATAACTGGGTAGCTTGAATGGTGACTCAAAGGCTTAAGCTTCTGGGTATGTGCCCTTTGAGCCAAGAAGTCAAGAAAAAAAATCATCTATGGAGGTTCTGGTTGACAACTGCTTGATAAAGGCCCTAAAGAAATCACCAGCTCCTGATGACTCACCTCCTCTTTACAAGAGGAACAGTTAGGTTCATTGCTCTTATTTCTCCTGATAATATACTTGCTGTCCTTTGTGGGACATATGCTCCTATGACAATGGGACAGGGAAAGGACACATCCAAACTTCTCTCATCCACAAAAATAACATGAATATTGAAATTACTCTAAGGACCAAATTTTTCAGAACTCAGTCAACTAACCAAAAATTTTCAGCAATCCAGAGAGTATTCAAGAAATCCAGCTTCATACTGGATTGAGTGGCAGTTGCCACTCACCTCTCTTCAACTCTTCTGATGACTTTGAAAACCAACAGCAATGATCCCAACAGCTGAAGTTCAAGCTTCTTCAAAGCCCATTTGACATTACTTGACCTGTCTAGTAGTTCTGTGGAAGATGTGTGGCTGTCTTTATTAGATCCCACTTGCTCTCCACTTGTTTTGAGTTTTTCAGAAACAATTAGTGGCAATTTTTAAATCTCTGAAGTACCTGACGTACTAGATACAGTTTGGTCAAACAGTAGCACAACCAAATAGTTTAAAAGGAAAATCTAGGGAATTAAATGAGCATAACACACTATGAAAGGGTCCTGCACATTGCTGGGACCCTAGAAGTCCATATACGTGCATAGAGCTGCAAGCAGCTCTCCAGCACAGGCTTGAGAAGGATATGAACGCTTATCCCTAATCTACCTTGAGGTTCTGCACAAATAAGAAATGTAAGGTGAATTGTAGACCAATTAAATATTGAAGACCTCTCCCAATATACATGGAGTTCCTTGGTAAAAACTGGGAAACATACTAGTTCCAGGCATAGAAGGAACTACCTGTCCAATTAATAGCTGAAGATGTGCTAACCAAGCAGATATTTCAGCAGCCATGCATGACAACAACACAGTCTTTATGGAATTACTTCAGAAAAGTCACTGAGCAAACAAAGAGCAGCAACATCAGTAGCATGACCACCACTGGGGAGGGGACAGAAAGTGATGTCCAGAATTCCCATTTATTACATTATGTAAAATGTCCTTTTGGGGGGCTGGTGATGTGGCTCAGTGGTGGAGTACTTGCCTCTCATGTGTGGGGCCCTGGGTTCCATCCCCAGCACTGGAACAGAAAGTCTAGTTTTGGATAAAAAATTATGTGACGTGGAAATAAGAAGACATGGTCCCCCCTCTCAAAAAAGAAGATATGGCCCACACACAAAAGACAAAATGATATAACAGAAACTGCCCCTGAGGCAGTCGAAATATTGAACTTATTAGATAGGGACTAAATAACCTATTTTCAATAAGTTCAAAGAATGAAAAACAATGGCTAAAGAACTAAAAGAAATATGAGGGTGCTATCTTACCTATACAGTGATATATATTATAAAATAACCAATAGAAATTCTAGACCAGAAACATGATGGTCAGGAGCTGCCTCTGTGCCCAGACTGCTTGGAGATGAAGTCGGGGTGAAGGACAATTAAGGAGGCCCTATAGCAACAAGTAGACTCTGACTTTGCCATCTTCAGGTGGGTAGTGGGCCTGGAGCTTGGTGTTAGGTGCCGATGCAGATCAGGTACATGCAGCATTCCTCATCATTACCTTTGCCAAAGACGATGTTGAAATGGGCAGGTGAACCCCCCTCCCTCATGCCAGGGCCCTGTACCATGTGACCAGCTCAGTGAGGAAACCTATGACCCACTGGATGACCTCCCTGCCCTCAACCCTGCCCACATACTGCAGGGGTTAGCACTGTATCTCTAGCTCTTGCAGGGCACCAAACCCAGGGAGGAATTCTGGGGCCTGATGGGACAAGTGCACATGAGGGTTCACACTTGGGATCTCCTCAACACAGGGTAACAGAGGTGACAATCAACTCATCCACCTTACAGAAGAAGAAACCAACTCCCAGGAGGACAGTCTTGTTTAATGACTGGAGTGTTACTACAGAGATAGGGCAAGTGACTCATGGGTCGCACTCTTGGAGAGATGAAGGGCTGAGTAGGAATCTCCTGGGATCCTCTGAGAGATCTAGGGTCAGATCAGGAAGTTCACAGAGCTGTATTTTGTCAAGGGAGACCAGGCTTGCAGGATGAAATCATCACAGGAAATGATCCTGAAGAAGAAGGAAGTCTGGTGGTTGACTTCTGCCACAGCTGCCTGCATTCAGTCTTACAGTCTAAAGTATTATTGGCTAATACACAAGTGATCTGTTTGCACCAAAATCATAGTTTTCTTAATTCTGGGTAAGGGATATGCCTAGGCTTTGGCAATGCCCAGTTGATATTTGATGCCATTGATGCCGCCAAACTTACTACTGTAGTAAAGATAACATAGTAGTAGGTAACAAGTGATTTTCACTCTGTGCCAATATCTGGAGTTCTAGGGGATCACAATCAAGAAAAAATAGATACACATACACACAGGATCATAGGGAAGCAAGTGATGGAAACCCCAAAGTTTCCTAACTCTCCTAAAATGGAGCAGAGGGGCACAAATAGAGAGGAAAGCAAGGTAGCAAACTCTACAAAAAGTTCATAGAAGGGATAAAAAAAACTAGACAATACTAAAGAAGAAGTAAATCAAAAGTTCATACCATTATCACTCAATATGCTCCAAGAATTTAGGGAAAATTAATAAAAAATTGGATGATCTGACCAAAACGGCTGAAAATATAATGACAAATTCAACAAAGATATTGAATCCACAAAAAGACATCAGGTAGAAATGCCTGAAATAAAAAGATACAGAAGAAGTCATAAATTGCAGAAATGACTAATGTGAAGCAGTGTCTGAAATTAAGGACAAAATGGGAAACTATTAAGAAATACTCAAAGAAACCACAAGAAAAGAGAATCCAGCAGCTACTAGATGATACTAAGACCAACCTAAGTCTAACTGGTATTAGAAAAATCTAGAAGGCAAGACAGATGAAATTATGTTTTCAGAAATCATAGCAGAGAACTTTCTGAATATGAGAAAAGAGTTCAATATACAAGGAAGTGAAGCTTACAGAACACCAAACACAATGAAAAAAAATGTCTCACCAATATCCTTATTAAATTGCCAGATATCCAATATCCTTATTAAATTGCCAGATATCCAATAAAGACCAGAATTTTAAAAACAGAAAAAAATGAAACAATCAAAAATGAAAAGAAAAACAAATGGAGAAAGACTACAATGACGTTAAATAATTGATACATCTCAATAATATTTTCAATGTTAATGGTCTCAATTCTCCAATTAAAAGATGTTAGATTGACTTGCTCAAAAACAGAATCCAACAGTCTATTGCATTCAAAAAACTCATCTAATCCAAAAAGATACTCATAGACTAAAAATTAAAGGATGAAAAACAATGCTTAATGCACCAGGATCCCCAAAGCAAGCAGGAGTAGCAGTTGTTTTAATTTGAGACAGAGTAAACTTCAAGTTACAATTGATTAGAAGAGAAAAAGAAGGTCACTAGATTCTACTTAAAGGAACAATCTGACAAGAGGAGATGACATTGATAAGTATTTATGCACTGAATATTAGGGCACCTGTCTTCATAAAATGAATACTACTGAATGTAAAAGCCTGATTAAACACTAACGTGATCTTTGTGGAGGATCTTAACACCCCCTCTTTTGCAAACAGATCAGCTAAACAAAAATCAGTAAAGAAATATCAGTGTTGAGCCACAGCCCTGCATATATGGACTTCATAGATCCATATACAGTATTCCACCCCACCACAACACAGTACGTGTTCTTCTCTGCAGCACATGGTACTCTTTCCAAACTAGATTGCATTCTGATTCATGAAGCCTACTTAAGTAAATATAAAAGAATAGAAATTACCCCATGTACACTATTAAACAATTGTGCAATGAAAATAGAAATTAACCACAGAAGAAATCACAGAAAATATAAAAGCTCCTATAAAATTAGTAACATACTCTTAAACACCCAGTGAGTCACAGAAGAAATTTAAAAAATTCTGAACATTAATGACAATGCTGGTGTAACTCACCAAAATCTCTGGAAAACTATGACAGCAGGCCTGAGAGAAAAGTTGCAATCAATGTTCACATTAGAAAAACAGAGCAAGTTCAGATAAATAGCCTTATGAATAATCTTGAGATATTTGAGAAACAAGTCAGTCCCAAACCAAAAGTAAGGAGGGAAATTATAAAGAGTAGAGCAGAAATTGGTGAAATGGTACTTAACAAGCAATACAAAATATCAATGAATTGAAGTGCTGGCTCCATGAGAAAAATAAAATAGATAAACCCTTATCCAGATTTACCAAGAGAAAGAGAGAAAAGAGTCATATCAGTGCAATTAGAGAACAAACAAAATAAACAAGTGAACAAAGGCAAAATCACAACAGATTGTCAAAATCCAAAAGATAAAGAACTACTTTGAAAATTTGTCTTCCAGCAAACTGACAAATTTTGAAGAAATGGAAAGATTCCTATACTCACACAAATTACCAAAGCTAATCCCAAAAGTCACAACTATGCAGAACAACCCAATAACAAGCAATGAAATCAACACAGTTATAAAGACTCAGTAATAAAGTATTTAACAACTAAAAAGTGTCCAGGACCTGACAAATTCATTGCTAAGTTAAACAAAACCTTTAAGGATGTTACATCAACAATAATCCTCAAGTTTTAGAACATATTGAAATAGAGTGATTGCAAATTCATTTATAGAAGCCAATATTACCTTGATTCTAAACTCAGATATAGACTTAACTATAAAAGAAAACTACAGGTCACTCTTCTCATGAACATAGATGCAAAAATCTTCAACGAAACACTAGTGAATAGAATTCAGCACATCATCAAAATGATCATACGTTATGACTAAGTAGGTTTCATCTCAAAGACACAAGGATGGTTCAACATATTTAAGCCCATAAATCTAGTGCTTCACATAAATAGAAACAGAGTCAAAAGCCAAATGATCATATCAATAGATGTGGAAAAGGCCTTCAACAAAACCCAATGCCCCTTCATGATAAAAAATCTGAAGAAAAGAGGTATAGAGGAACCATACCAGAATTTAATTCTGGTAAACCAGCAATGGACCAGCAATTCTGGTAAACCAGCAAACCAGCAACAAGTAACATTAAATGGGAAAAAACTAAAAGCATTCCCCCTAAATTTAGGAACAACACAAGGATGTACACTATCACCACTTCTTCTCAATACAATACTTGAAACATTAACCAGATCAATCAGGCAAGAGAAAAAAAATAAAAGGATACATACAGGAGAAGAACTCAAATTATCATGATTCGCAGATGATCTGATACTCTTCATAGAGGACATAAGAAATTTCATTAAAAACCCTCTTAGAATTAGTAGCCAATTAGCACTGTAAGAGAACACAAGATTAACACAAAAATATCATTACTGTTTGTGCATACCAGTAATGAATTCATTGAGAAGAAAATTCTGAAAACAATACCATTGACAGTAGCTTAAAAAGAAAGAAAGATAGATAGAAAGACCTAGGAATTAACTAACCAAGAAAGTGAATAACCTCTACAAAGAAAACTACAGTATTCTGAAACAGGAGACTGAAGAGGATTTTAGCAAATGGAAAGGCATTCCCTGCTCCTGGATAGACAGAACCAATATTATCAAAACGACCATCCTCCCCAAACCGTTATACTTAGCCAATGCAGTCCCTGTCAAAATACCAGCAGCACACCTTACAGATCTAAGAAAGCAATCCTAAAATTCGTGTGGAGCCTGAATAGACCCAGAACAGTAAAAGCAATCCTGGGCAACAAGAGCAAAGTGGAGGCATAGCAATTCCTCACCTTGAGCTACATTACAAAGCAACAGTGATAAAAAACAAAAACAAAAAACAAAAAAACAGCATGGTACTGGAACAAAAACAGATACATGGATCAACAGAACAGACACATTCAACTATTCGATCTTTGATAAAAGCTTGCATTGGAGAAAAGATAGCCTATTCAACAAGTGATGCTAGGTAAACTGGATGATCGCAGAAGACTGAAACTGGACTCATCATTCTGTGTATTAAATTAAAATTAAAACAGATCAAAGATTGCAACATTAAACAGAAACATTGAACCAACTTGGAAATAAAATAGGTAAAACACTTGAAGATATAGGTGTAGTGACAGATTTTCTGAATGGAAGTGTAATTGCTCAAGAAATAGTAGTAAGAATCAACAAATAGACTTATATCATAATAAAAAGATTCTGAACAGCAGGGGAATTGCAGAGTGAAGAGGCAAATGAAAGCAAATTTGCCAGCTACTCCTCAGACAGAGGATTAATAACTAGAATATATAAAGAACTAAAAAAACTCCCTTAAGTTAAAGTAGAGAAATGTGCTAGTGAAATGAACACACACCTCATAGAGCAAATGGTCGACAAATGCATGAAAAAGTGCCCAACATCTTGGGCCACTAGAGAAATACAAATTAAAACAATAGTAAGATTTCACTTTACTCCAGAAAGAATGATGTCTTAGTTACTTTTTATTTGTCACTGAGACAAAATACCTGATGCCCAAAGTTGGGAAAGGAAAGTTTTATAATTTTATAGTTTTTGGAGGTTTTAGTCTATATTTAGTTGGCTCCAAGGCAGGGTGGCATGGCGGAGCCGCAGTTTATGGCGGCTGCAAAGAGCAAGTGGAAACTGGTGAGAGAGAGAGAGACACACACCTTTTTGTTTGTTATTATATCATATCCTGGCTCTACCCCCTAGGAGGGTGTAGCACTGACACCACCAATCTAAGCACTAGACAATGAACCAATCACAAATGCACAATGCAAATACATGAGGCCTGGGGGCCACTGACATAAACCATGACATTCTACCCCTGGCCCCCAAAGACTCATGTACAACCTTTATATAAAAGACATTTAGTCTATCTCCAAGAGTTGTCAAAGTCTTAACGTTTTTAGCGGTTGCTGAGAAGTCTAAATCTTAAGTCTCTTTTAATATCTATGGCAAACTCTTAACTGTAACCCTCTGTACAAATGAAACAAGCTTAAACATTCCTGAAATGTAGAGGCACAAAATAAACATTATCATTTCAAAAGTTACAAATGGGGGAATATAAAGCATTGGAAACAAAGCAAGTCTAACATCCAGCAGGGCGAACATTAAGTCGTAGAGTTTTATGCTCAGCATTTGAAGCAATCTGGTTGTAAGCTCCAAAAGGCTTGGGTGATTTTACCCCCATGGCACTTTTGGGGATTTTAGATCTTGCAGCTTTTTTTTTTTTTAAACCTTTTTTGCTCAGTTTTTGCAGCTTTACTTGGATGATCCACGTTTTTGGCTTTTTTAAACTTTTGGGGTCTCCACTGCACCTTTGGCTTTACACTTACATCTTTATATATTGCCCTCTCATGGGCACACTGCTTGGCCTCCCAGGCCCTTTGCAATTGAGGTGGAAGCCTTTTTACCCTCAAAATTTGTGTATTTTTTTTGTACCTAAAATCAGCACCATGTGGATGCCACCAAGGTCTGCTGCCAGCTGGAGCAGTAGTCAGGATTTTTTTTTTCTTGGCTGTAGGGGTTGATTGTCTAGATCGCTGGGCTCTGTTTACCTGATTGTGATGAAAAGCTTTTTTATGTTGCCACCATTTTGGAACCTCATGTGGCTGTCGCCATTTTGGAACCTCATGTGGCCTCCCATGCCATTTTGGAGCATGGTGCTCTGAAGCTTTTTTATCTGAGAAAATTTTTTTACTTTTGCAGTTTGGGGACTGCAAAGGGTGGAGATCTGCTGTTTTTTGGGATGCCTGGTGGCCATCTTTTTTTATCTCTCTGTTTTGTTTCAGCTATCAAAGTCTCAGCACTATCTTTACAATCTACAGCTTTATTGGAGTTTTCTTTTTGGCCAAACTCACAGTGTTTTAAATTATCCTGCTGGGCTCTTTGCTCTTGATTTGCAACATAGTTCTGGCTAAAAGCCCCCAACAATAGCCATGCCACAGCCTCAACGTTTGACTGCCTTGAAATTTTTTTTTGCCAGATTAATCAGTCTATTACCCTTAATGTCAGTCTCAGGCAAAGTCTCTGGGCATGAGCAAAATGTAGACAAACTTTCTGTCAAGCCATAACACACATCATGGGGAGTCCAACAACCAATGCAGTCCTCCTTCCCAGCAGAAACCTCCCAAGACTGTTCTTTACTATCAGGCTTTTTATCAACCTTTTGGTCTCTTGAACTCTGACCAGAATCTCCTCTACAGAACAACCTAAGTTGCTCCAGCTCTGTGCATCCAGGTGACATGTATGAACCTTTCCAAACTCTGCCCACAAGCCATTTCCAAAGCCTCTCAAAAAACATGGTCAGGTATAGTCACAGCAATGACCCCACTCCTGGTACCAAATTTTGTCTTCGTTACTTTTTATTTGTCACTGAGACAAAATACCTGATGGCCAAAGTTGTGAAAGGAAAGATTTATTTTTTACAGTTTTTGGAAGTTTTAGTCCATACTCAGTTGGCTCCAAGGCAGGGTGTCATGGCGGGGCTGCAGTTTATGGCGGCTGCAAACAGCAAGCAGAAACCAGCAAGAGAGAGAGAGCACACCTTTTTTCTGCTATTATATCACATCCTGGCTCCACCCGCTAGAAGGGTGTAGCACTGACACCACCAATATAAGCACTAGACAATGAACCAATCACAAATACACAATGCAAATATATGAGGCCTGGGGGCCACCGACATAAACCATGACAAATGGCAAAAATCAAGAAATCAAAAAATATCAAATGGTGTCAAACCTGTTGTGAAAAAGGAATTCTCCTACCTTGTTGGTGGGAATATAAACTAGTACAACCACTATTGAAATCATAATGGAGATTTCTCAAAGTACTGAAATTAGAAATTCTATATAACCCAGTTATCTCTCTTCTAAGTATCTTCCCCAAAGAGTTTAAGTCATCACATTACAGCAATGCATGTATACCAATGTTTATAGCTGCAAAATTCATAATAGCTAACTGCTGGAAGCAACCTATATATCATGGCATCAACAGATAATTGGATAAAGAAAATGTGGCTTCTATATATAATGGAATAATTCTTGGCTATCAAGGAAGACACATTTGAGACATTTGTTAGAAAATGTGTGTGCCCAAAAAATATAGTATTGAATGAAATAAACCAGACATACAAACATAAATATCATGTAGTGTGTCTAAAGACAAAATACAAACATAGAAATCAATAGAATATAGAAGGAGACAAGTAGATGAGTCTCTTGCAAATGGAAAGGGATTCAAGAGACTGAAGGCATGGGGTAAGAGGGAGTGGATGGTCAAATAAGTAGAAAAATATATGTCATGTACAGGAAACTAACAATCTCAATGAATATAAATACTATATATCATAAACATGAGCTGAAAATAATAACATCAGTAAAAATGAAAATGGGGAAAAGTGAATTAGAGGAGTGAGGGAGGGGTGAGAGATGGGGAAAGACATTCCAAAAGGAAGTAAGCTGTATAATGCACGTACATCTATTACTCAAGATGATTATAGGATGCATGTTCGACAAGCATGTGCTAATAAAAATTATAACTCCCCCCCCAAAAGATGGGCATGTGAAAAGGTGAGTACCCTTTTCTGGATCATTTGAGTTTGAAGGGGTTCCTAGAGCACATGGATTAATATTATATAGTTAAATTTCTGGAGAATATGACAAGTTTACATTTTTCCATGAAAATATTAAATCTCTTGTGATACTGTTAAGTTCCTTATTTGAACCTATCATCTTGTAAAGATCAAGCAGCTATTTACATATGAAATAGTTTTGTACTATACACATGTACAAAGTACCTGTATACACTTACTGGGGTCTCTCGCTGCAAAAGTTGGTGAGCACTCAAACTGACAAATGAAAAATGAGTGCCATGTGTTCACAGGTCACTGTGGTAACACTAAAAGTGTTGTGTGGAGCTGAAAAAAGAGACTGAGTTAGGATTTCCCCATCTGTAGAATAAATTGGATCAGCTATCCTTCCTCCCAGCACTTGCTTTCTGTCCTTTTATCCATCTAAAATAGACTCTTTAACTTGGCCATTTGTCATACTTACTCTTTTTATTTGTTCCTTATCCTTTGGGATTTGTTTCTCAGGACTCTAATGATCTGTTTTTTTGCCTCTGATGACTTTCAAACTGTGAAATCTGTTTTCAGTGAGTTTGTCACAGCCATGGAAAACCGTGGCTTCTGGTTTTCTCTTTTGAATCACTGACCTAAATGAAACTGGCTCATCATGTTCTGGGCATTTTTTCTGGAAATTGCCTACAGTTAAACAACTAAGATAGGGCAAAAAAAAAAAAAAATGATTGCAATGTCTGCGTACTGAAAGGTGGGATTGCACTCAGATGTGAAGAAGCCAGATCAGGGAAACAAGGATGATTTGGGAGGGCTGTGTCTGGTTGTTGGCACTGAACTAGTTACACGCCACAGCTGAACTCCACGAAGTCCTGTGCAGCTGTTCTTGTTATATTCATTCTATCATTAGGAACCTGAAATACAATTAAATTATATTACTTGCCTATATGAAACAGCTCTTTAAGTACAGAACTAGGGCTTAAATTTGTATTTGTTTACCTAAGTCCAATGTCTACCATTGTTGTGTTATTCTCAGCTAACTCTAAACAAGGTATAAAATTCCAAGGCTAAAGCCTCTTTAGTGATCATCCAAGCTTTCTTTCTGTACACATGCAAAACTGATATCCCTCTGGCTTGACTGTCTCAGTAATAGGACCTTAGAGTGTTATATAAAGGAGTCTGAAGCAGCACAAAAAGCTACTTTTGAATGAACAAGATGTTAAACTGCATTTGGTTGATCTCATGGTTTGGTTTTTGTATATTTTTTTAGTTTTGGCATTGCTAATAGCAAAATCATTTTGCAACTGAGTCTCAAAATAAGTGAGATCCATGCTTCCTCCTAGCCTTTCTAACTTTTCATCCCACTGCAGGACTCCCAGTGCTCTGCACATTCATTTAAAATTTTACTTACAGTGCTATTTATGGTCTCACTGTGATGAATATCTGTGATCTGATGACAGTAGATTTGGGTAAGAATTATTACTCCATTAAAGTCTTGAATTAGCTAGATCCTGATAGTAAATACAGAGTACATAGTGTTCATTTTTACAAATGAAATTCAAGATATTTCTTCTTGACAATCAAGAATGATTGTAGATAGTTCAACCCTTTAAATGACTATCAATGACAACTGAAGGTAATCGTGACCCTGTTTCAAAAAGTGCCATTGGAGTGTAGCTTTATCTCCATTGTAGGTTTTAGTCTTTCCATACTGTGATCATAAAGGAATGAATTCTTTTTTTTAATGGCCTCCTGAATATTCTGGGATTCTCGAGTAATGTTGAATCATTTCACCCCAGGTTTTGGCTATGAGATAAAGCAAGGTTACTTTCTATTTTCTCCTTCGCTTCCATCTAAGTCATTGGTAGTAGTCACATGAAAACAGAGGTCCTTGAAATATAACAAACCCTCAGATGTCAAACTTCTGACTGCCAGTACCATGCTGGAGTTTTTGTTCTTATCCTTTGGAACAAAGCATTCTGATTAGTAAGCAGTTTGACTAATAGATGCATTAAGAAATGCATACTGGTTTTGCACAATAAAATGGAAAAATAAATAGCAGTTACTTTGATGGGCATTGGTGTCTGTGACTTTGGATAGAATTCCAAATGGAAATTCAGATAGCTCTGGAGCAGCACAACCAGCATTCAGATCTCTGACCTGAGACTGCAGACAAAATTTGAGCCAGTACAGAACAGAGGCACACAGGTCAGCACACAGGCAAGCTGTGTGGTCTCCACTCCCCTACGGAAATGTTGAGACTTCTCTAGCTCGCTCTGTGGAGCTTAGTGCTTTATGCATCTTCAGAGAATCCTTGAAAAAAGATGATTTGCATAACTTTCTGCCTTACTTCTTAAAAATGCTTTAAAGGACCAGGCTGTAGTTCAGTGGTAAGGTGCTTGTCTCCCATGCATAAAGCCCTAGGTTTGCACCCCAGCACTACAAAAACAAAACAACAAAAAAGCCCAAACTCAACTCAAACCAAAACCCAGACCAACCAAACCAACAATAAAACAACAACAAAAAATTTCAAAAACTGTAAAGCTCTATACAATTGTAAGATCTTGTTCTCCTTCTGCAAAGGGGTGAATAGCAAACCTCAAAATTCACATACACTGGGACCCTCAGAATGTGACCTTATTTACAAATACATTCTTTGCAGATATAATTAGCTAAGTAGTCAGCCTATATTAGGGTAGACTGTAAATCCAATGACTGATGTTCTTACAAGGAAAGATACTTATGAATATAGACACACAAGACATACGGTTGCATGATAACCAAGCTTGGCATGGAATGACATAGCTACAGGCATACTACACACTGCTGGAGACCATCAGAAGCTAGGAGACAGGTAGGTGGGCAATAAATTGTACACAAAACCTCCAAAGGAGGTTACTACACACTGCTGGAAACCATCAGAAGCTAGGAGACAGGTAGGCGGGCAATAAATTGTACACAAAACCTCCAAAGGAACCAGTCCTGCTGACACCTTGATTTCAGTCTTGTGCCCTTAAGAAATGTGAAAGAATAACTTTCTGTAGTTTGAAGCCACTGAGTTGGTGGTAATTTGTTAAACCAGTGCTAGGAAATGAATGCATTATCAGCCACTTTGTGTCCCACTATGCTAAAGCACACAGGAGGAAGAGAGTTGCATCAGTTGTGTCCATGGATGCACAGGAGTGTTTTGTCTGTTTGTGCCTGATCATGGGTCTTTTCCTTCAGCTCACTTTGCTTCATTGGAGCAGGTGAACATGGCTTCTGGAAGAGAAAAAACATTCTAGGTGACTTAAGAGAAAATCCTTTCATCTGGATAGATATGCCAGGAGTCTACTTTAGTTGCCAACAACCCCCAAAATCAAATCCAAATGAGATTTAAAAGATGTCCTCTAGCTCCCTTTCTTGGCTTTCTCTCTTTCTGTAGTTACTTGGTTACTTTTCTCTCGTTGCTGAGACAAAATACCTGATGCCCAAAATTAGGGAAGGAAAGGTTTATTTAGCTTACAATTTTTTTGGAGGTTTCAGTCCATACTCAGCTGGCTCCAAGGCAGGGTGGCACAACCTGAGGGGCAACCATACATGGTGGTTGCAAGTGACAGGAGCAAACAGGGGCTGGGGATTGAGCTCAATGGCATAAGAGCCTGCTTGGCAAGCGTGAGGTCATGAGTTCAATCTCCAGTATAAAAAAAAACTGTGAGCAGGATAAAAAAGGGGAAGATATGCCTTGCTCCCTCCATTATACTGTATGCCTAGGACCTGCCCCTGACTGGGTACAGCACTCACACTACCAATCCCAGCTCTAGACAATGAACCAATCACAGATGCTACATTTGGCCACCTCCATGACTGCCTGAGGTTTGGGGAGCCATTAAACAAACCACAACAATCCTGGTGCAGATGGCTTTTCCATAGAAGCTTCCTCCAGGGAATAACTATGCAGACAAATCCTATTTATTTTGTCCTCACAGACACATCTTATAGAAGTGGCTCTTAACTAAGGTTAATTTTTCACTACCTTTGGAGAGTTTGGGCAACATCTGGACATAGTTTGGGTTATCACAATTGCAGTTTGCCAGTGGCCATGTGCTGGGAATGTTATAAATATCCTAAATGCATGGGACAGACATTATCCAGACCAAGGAGTCAATGGGGTTCACATTGGGAAATGCTGTTCTAGGGTATCTCTTCTGAAAGTGCTGGTAGAGGTGTTTTCGGAGGATTCGAATTGGCCTACTTTTGATCATGTGCTCACCTTGAACCAATCAAAGCAACCAGAATAACAACCTCTGGTCATGCCAGGTATGCGGCTAAATGGTCAACCCCATCCAGACCATACCAAAGGGACAATTCTTAGAGGAAAGCGTGTGCTCACTGTAAATTTGGTTTCAGAGGTCAGGTAGGGTAGCTCAGACTCTTTGGACTGTGAATTGTTATTTAAAGGGGATGAAAAAGAATAAGATGTGTTAGGTACATGGAACAACTCCCTACAATGAATAGCATCATTATGTACTGTAAACATGAACTAACAAAAGAATTTTTAAAAAATAGGTAAGTACTAAAAGGGGGCGGGGGCTAAAGACAGAGACAGTCAGAGACAGAGAGAAAGAGAAAAGAACACAATAGGAATGACCTGTCTTGGAAAAATGAGAAACGCAACTCTGGGCATATGTAAAAGCAAAGGTGAAAATGAATTTTCGTGAAATGTCAACTTGTGGCTGGTGATGGGTGCCAAGCTCAGCTCTGATCTACAAAAGATCGATTCCCTATGAATGGTTATAGGTTTTGAAAGTTAGAGTACTAGTTTATTTTCTGTCCTCTGATTTTGAGTAGATCATGAAAGAAAACAGAGAATCCCTTTCTGACCTTCCTAACCAACACTGGCACTCGGGGCCATGGTCAAGAGTGTCACACAGTTCAATCCAGCCTGTCCCAGCAACGCACCTACCAAGAGACGAAAAACAGCTGGGAAGAGGGTTTCTGTGCAGCTCCAGGCTCTGGGACCTTGACACAGACCCGAGCTGGCTGTGTCTGGCTGAGGCTTCCTCGGGGTGCTTGAGTGGGCTGTCTCCTTTCAAGCCTCTATAACATTAGAACAATCCAGACATTTGCTTTATTAATTAGTTGAGAGTTCCAGATGAACAAGGGAAAGAACGAGGCCAAAACTGTCCTGTGTTTCAGCTGTCTGTGAGTGAATTTGGCATAGAGTGGGGAGTAACGTACCGCACCTGCCTGGTGACTCAGGTCTCATTACACCTCCATCATCAGAGACTTCCCCCTCTTCCTTCTGTGGGCTTCTGGGCTGGCCATGCTGACTACTTGGGCACTTCAGCAAGTCCGCCAGTCCTTACAGTGTCCTCTCCTCCCACGCTGTAGATTTACCAGTGGTTTTGAGTACATTCTTTCGATTGCTCAATAACCATTCCAGTAGGCCAGAGATGTGCAGCATAAGCTTAGCTAATGAACTCCTACGTAGTCACCTCATTTTGTATTTAAAAATCTCTTTAATATTCAACAGTGTCATTCACTGTTAAGGGTTTCTATAGGCATTGCGCTTTACAATTTGAAAACGAAATACCTCATGGACATATGCTTATTATCTCATTTGATTTTCACTTCTGTGCTGGGAGGCAGGAAGGTGGATATTGCTGTACTTATTTGGTAGAAAAGCTGAGACTTTGGAGTCTCTACATAGCAGCAATGATGGCTTCAGATTGGATTTCCCAAGCATTCCTCTATTTCTCTCCCATGAAGGACCTCAAGATTTCCAGAGTGTGGCTGACCTGATCTACAGATGACAACAGTTGGGGATGGATACTCTCCTTATCATATTGGTGGGATGCTTAAGAATTGTCGTTATTTAAAGACATCGGTGGCATCTTTGTTCCTGCTTGCCTTTCTCCAGTACCATGGCTGGCTGTATTTATAATGTCAGTCAGCCTGTGTGGGGGAGGTGAATGGGTTTGCACAGTCCCGGAGACTAGCTAATTGTAGCTGCTGAGTACATGCTTTTATTTCTACTGATGCACCGTGGGAGGGTGAGGCCTGGCAAGTGTTATGTCTGGGAGAAGAGGGAGACAGAAGCAAGATGGGAGATGGGAAGTGGGCTCCAGGAGGGAGGGAGGCTTGTGCTCTCACTGTTGCTCTTTGTGTTCCAAGCTCTTGTTGGAAACCAAGGCCTCTCTCTGTCTCCCTCTGTCTCCCTCTGTCTCTGTCTGTCTGTCTCTCTCTGTCTGTCTCTTTCTCTTTGTGCTGGGTTTCACATCCATGGTCTTATGCATGCTTAGCACATATGCTACATTACCAATTTTCCTGCTTAATCCTAATTCTCACTTGGATCTTGGACCTTGGACTTTTTGTTTCTAACACTTTTTTTCTCCTCTAAGCTACTATCAAACTGCAAACTGCTTAATCTATCTGTGTCTCTTCCTAACTTCAAATAACAGGTGTTAAATGTGTACTTATTTCCACATCTCCTTTAAAAAGCCATAAAACCCCAAAGAATCACAGCACCATTGCCAAGTGATTAAAATGTCAATGAGTATGGTCGACCCATCCATGGATACACTCATGGATACACTCACAGCCCCTGTTTGATGTAAATCTGTCTTGCCAGGAAACCCCAAAAGTCTAGGATTTTGTTCCATTGTATATTGCATCATCCCAGACAAGATGACATCATGGGGCATGGTGACATCACGGAGCAGACACCTCACAAATATGCATGCAATAAATAGATCAGTATAAAAAGGAGGCTCAACAAATATTTCACTGACTTCACCCACTTTTGTCAGGTTTAAAATGGTTTAAACTGGATTGAAAGAACATATTCTTTGGTGGATACAAAGCCCCCCAAACATGAAACTATTGACACAGACATAACCAGTCTGTGGGCGGGATATGTTTAGATGGGAACTCCTCTGTTCTCTCACATGATTTCTATAAAGTTTACTCTGTGGTGTGCATGTAGAGAGGAGCGAGTGCCCCAGTAGAAAACTCAGGAAAGCCCTCTCATGTTTCTCCTCATTCCTAGAAAATGAGAAAACAAATGAAGTGGACATTTCTTTTAAAGTTTTCCGCTTCTGCAGAATTACTTTAGAATAAAGCCAAAGTCATGTACTTCAGCTGAATAGCTTATGATCAGTACTCCAAGAGAGATCAAGTCAGGTGGTTCAGAAGAAACTCTTAATGGACCAATTTTCCCCTTCTCCTGTGGCAAGAGAGTACTTTTGATTCAGGATGTACCAGAAGCCATCAAAGCAGGAGTCCCAGAATGGCCCTGACCCATATTGTAGTCAGTGCATTCTAGATTCTCTGTGAGATGTGGTAGATCACAGGAACAGGACAACAAGGGAGAAAGAAGAGGCTTGGCCTAGGAATCTAGATGAGTAGGTGTGTCGAATGATCATGTTGTGGTTGGGACCCGAAACGTACTCCAGAAGCCTCACTGTGTTGAAGGCTTAGCTGCAGCTGATGGGCTTTTGGGAAATGTCTTAGTTACTTTTCTCTCGTTGCTGAGACACAATATCCCCAAAGAAGCTAAGGTAGGGCATGTTTATTTAGCTCACAGCTTATAGAGGTTTCAGTCCATAATTGTTTGGGTCCAAAGCAGGGTGGCCTGACAGAGGGGAATCCCAGAGGAGCAACAGTTCATGGCAGCAGAAGATAGCAAAGGCATGCAAGCAGAGTGAGAGAGAAGCCTCTTTCTGTCCGTTGTATTGTATCTGTCTACTGGGATTAGGGCAGTGATAATCTAATCAGTGCACTGATCTAGCAATCACTCACTCTTAATCTCAGCACCCTTTATCCTAGCATTGAGCCATGAATTAATCATAAACTAGATTCAGCTACCTTCAAAAAAGCCCCATCTAAAAGAGCATGAGGCTTTGGGGGAACATCTAGACACAAACCATCAAAAGAAGTGATTTAACTTCACCAAATGGATTAACTCACTGATTCGCTTATCTTGTGAGGAAGTGGAGCCTAATTGGATAAAGAGTATCACTTGGGCCATAGATTTGATGGGTATATTTTCTCTCCAGCCTCTTCCTCTCTGGCTCTCTCTCCTGTTTTCTGCCTCCTGGCTGCTTTAAGGTGATCAGCTTTTTCCTCTTACATACTATGATGCACTGCCTCACCACAACCCAGAAACAATGGAGGGAATGACCATGGACCGAAGCCTCTGGAATCTTGAGACAAATGTAACCTTTTCCCCTCCAAGTTGATTTTCTCCAGTATTTTGTCACAGGGATACAAAGCTGACCAACACAGGTAGTGTGCTATCCTTCAAGACAAAGAGAGTTCATTTAGTGCTGAGGGCCCTCCACCCCAGTCTGATCCAGTAAGTAGGGGATAAATTTAGGAATTTCTAGAAAGTGACCATATTTGAAGTCAGTTGGGTAATAGTATCATGTTTCTGAAAAAACTGTTGCATTTGAGGAGAAAGACCTAGCCCGTGAAGAATGGGGTAAGTTACAGCAAAGTAGGTCTCAGAGTCCTGGACAAGTTAGCTCATAGAATTTAAGTCTGGATGCTTGCTGCAAGGAAATTAGCAAAAAGCCTTGGAAAACTTAGTGATTAGGCAGATATACATGAACAGTTTTGGAGTAGAGCAAGGCTGTCTTTGTGCATTTTCTGTTGTTATATAATACCCAAATGGGCAATTCATAAAGAACGTGAATTTATTTCTTGAAGTTCTAGAGGAACTAGAGGTAAAGGACTGCATCTGATGAAAGCCTTACTGACAGTGGGGATTCCGTAGAATGCAAGGTGGTACAGGCCATTATCACGTGGCAAGACAGAGCAAGCTTACTAACCTGGATCTCTTTTCTTCCTCTAACAAAGCTTCTAAAGCAATCGTGGGGATTCCACCTTCACGACTTTATCTAATCCTAATCACCTCCAAATATCATAAGCTGGTGAGTTTGGAGATGAAGTTTCAGCTTGAATTCGGAAGGGACAAACACTGCAGGGTAGTTTTGAAGGCAAGCGGGTGCCCAAGTTGACCAATGAACACTGTGTACCTACACCTCTTCTAGGCCCTTTCTTTGGATCCCACTGAACTTTCTGGAGACTTCTCAGGCTCCCAGAGTACAGATTTGCTGTGTTGAGAACTTGAAGGAGATTGGGACTGGCAGGACATCCCTTGACGCTAAAAGAAACTGCTTCAAAACGGCAACCCTGGGTGAACAATGCAAAGGATTCTGATTTCTTCATGAAAGAAGCAAGAATATTTGTACAGGGTTTGTAGGTTACATACCATAGAAGTAAAAATGGAGAAGAAATCTTTGTGTTGTGATGAAGAACTTATAGAGCTAGTAAATCTAGTAGGTTATTAATATGAACCATTAAGATACACATATATACCCTAAAGATTATATTTTGACTTAAAATCTATAAATTTCTTTCTCTCTCTCTCTCTCTCTTTCTCTCTCTCTCTCTGTCTCTCTCTTTCAAAACATGGTCTTGCTGTGCAGTTCAAGTTGCTTGATCTTGAGGCACTCCTCCTGCCTCAGCCTCATAAGTGACCAGATTAGAGATGTGTGCCACCATGCCTAGCTTTACGCCTTTTTCTACATGGAGTCAAGGTCATTTCTTTGAACACAGATCAGCTAATTGTGGTTCTGTACCATTTTCATGTATAAACTATCCCCCATAATGCATCCTCTAAGATTTCCACTCTTAGTTTCATCTTTAAAGTGTAGTAAAGACTTCATGATTTAAGGACTCTTTATGACCTTTTTTTTTAGTGCAAAACTCTCCTGGAGCACTTTTGTAATCTCCTTCCTGACAAGACAACATTTATAGGATTTATCTTTCTGATTTAATTTGTTTTTATTAACACAATGGCTACTTTTTTGCATCCACATTTGGGCAGTAGAGTTATTTAAGCAAGTTGTGTAACCTGATAAATGGAGCAGGCTATGCAGGTCTGGGGGCAAATACAGCTGAATTTTTTGTGCACACAGAGCTCTGTGAAGTGTGTGTCTCCTGATGGGGCGGGGGGACTCAGCTGCACTGATCACGTGAGGTTACAGAAGGAAGGAGGGGTGCAGGTTAAGTTTGTGCCTCAGTTCACTGTGCTGTGAGAGAGCTTCCACTTCATGTCTTACCAAATATGATGGATTAGCTGGACTTTCTGCTAATGTTTACAACCAAATCTAATTAATTTGGAGTTCATAATTGAAATTAACAATGATTACCAACATTTAACAAATACTTTTTATGCTTAGAGATTGAGATAAATGCTTTATATGCAGAATTACATATTTGAACCAAGGGCCTTTGCACCGAGCTGAGCTTCCAGCCTTTTTATTTGGAAGCAGGGTCAGTTTGGCTGTTCTTGAACTTGTGATCCTCCTGCCCTAGCCTCTCAGAGTGCAAGGATTATGGATGCATACCACCACAACTAGCTTTGTCTCCATTTTATAAATGAATGCACCAAGACATAGAGAGGTTATGTCCCTCACCAGAGGTCACCCAACCAGTGTATGTTCTTGCTCTTGTTCTAAGCCATGGATCTTCAAAGTCTGTACTCTTAATCTTTGCACAAAACTGCCTCTTATTGTAGCAGTAAATGTGAAGCAGTAAACGCGAAGTAAATGTGGAGGTTGTCTAATGACCATTGTACATAGGTTTCCTCCAGATAAATACCTTGCAGTTATTTCCTTTAAAGTTAAGTGCTAAGGGCCTGATAAAGTGCTCAAGAGTGCAGATCACACTTTAGTTAGACATTTTTGGCCATAAAGAGGTATTGCTATAAATGAGGTTAGGCACTGGGAGCAGCAACACAGTTGTGTTCCATATTGATTTAGCACTTGCACACAGCAAAGGTAAAAACACAAAGGATGTGGCTCTTTCCAGAAGGAACACTTGGCCTCCATACCCATAAGAATGAGCTTTGCAGCCCCTTTGGAGGTAGGATTGTTTACTTGGTGATAAACTATGGAGGTCAAGACAGCTTCTCCAGTGAATGGTGCAGAGCTCCAGGGATGGCCAGGCAGAGACCAGGGCCGCAGCTCTGTGAAGGACTTGGGCTTGACATGGGGTTTTGAAAGGAGCTACTGATCAAGGCAGGGGCTTTCCAAGCAGAATAAAGAGTGAACATACTCCTTGGAATAGGACTGTGCCCTCGGGGATCTTGTTAATTTGCAGAAAGGTACTTATCAAGGAGTGGAAGGAGAGAGATAGGTCTAATACAGAGATTGCTCATGGGAGAATGGGAATGTCAGTCTAAGGAATGGCAGCACCATCCTTCATACCATGACTTGCACCAGAGACTGTGGTTTCATGTTTTTAAGAATGAGTTTACTTGACTTAGAAGGATGGAAAGATCCCAAATCAACTCAGTTGTCCCATGGCAAAGCAAAACATTTAGGACAGAGCAAGAGATGCAGCAGATGCCTCTTTATCTTTTCTCTACCTCCAGCACTCACATCTGTCTGCAGCATTTATCATCCAGCAGATGTGCTCGCACCAACCCACTGTGTGCAGGATGGAAGCCCCTGGAGTGATGCTCTCAGGAGCAGCCTCCAGACATGGAGGCCGGTGGTGCCCAGATAATCACCCAACTTCCTCAACTCTAGAGGAGCTGGCCAGGGCAGAGACAGGCTTAGTAACATGGCCTCTGTGGACCCTATTCCTTCCTACACCCCCAGGGGTTTTTCCTGGAGTCATTTCCCAGTGAACCTATTTGCTTCTTGGAGATGCTGGATTAAGATTGATATTTTACAGAGTGTTTTTTAAACAAAAGATAGAATTGAAGCCTTTTAAAAAAATGCATTCCCCAAACAAAGCAGAGGACTCAGATGCTGGAAGACAGCATGAATACCTGAGAAGCATGCATAACACTTTTATCATTTCTGTTTGAAATGCTCAAGTTAGGGATAGAATCACACCCAGAGTGAACTGTGCTTAGAATATTACTGGAAAAGAGAAGAAAATAACTTATGCATGCTTACTTCTCATAAAGCTGGCACAGAACATATAATAATTTCATTTAAACCCCATAGTCTTGGAAAGTGGATGTTGTTGCCTTATTTTTTTAGCTGAAGACATTACTGTCTGTGCTGTAAAGCTATAGATAGTGGAGATTGTATTTTATTGACTTTGTATACAGTTCTTAGCACAAAACATGGCATATAGTTAAACCTTTAGCAATATTGTTCAATGAATAAATAAATGACATTATAAAAATCTTCTCCAAGGTCACAGGGCCAGTTATTTGTAAAGCCAGGATTGCACCACCTTGTGCTCTTAAAGAAAAGTAACCTGTTGATTTCTCAAAATAGCACTGCCGAGCTTTGATCAGTGCAGTAAGACTGAATGTATTTCTTTATGGTTTCTCTAGAATAAATAAAAGCTGGAACTTTATGCTCCCTCCCCCCATATATTATGTAATTTATAGGCAACTGAACAGAATGATAACTGCATATTTAGTGTTATTTCAATGAAAAGCCATGTGTTCAATTTTTTTAACTAAGCAAATACTACATCTTGGTGAAAGATGAAGGCCCTAAGGTGGAGCAGGAGCTCAGTTTTAAAAATAAGGGAAAAAATTGCTCACCACAAAGATTTCGTGCACATGGGAGTCCTTATGGTTTTACTATCCTGTGGCTTTAGCAGTCTGGGTGAGGGAGGAGCCTGGTGTGAACATCTCCCTTGCTCCCTGGGCTCTTTTCCAATACCAAGAGGATCAGCTCTTGGAGGAAGGAGTTTAAGGAGCTCCTGGTGGGGGATAGGAGTGCTGAAGCCCCTGAGATCGAACAGATAGGTGCCCGAGATACAGCTGAGTTACCTGCGAACTCAAGGACTCAAACCATGCTTGTGTTTTGTGCCTGGCACTGAGCTAATCATTGATCCATAAGAACTGAGGAGAGTTCTTTGTTATGTTCATTTAAAAACATACATTTGTTCTATAAATAGGACAGGCTTTCTTTTTTAAAGAAAAAGCCACGAAGAACACAGATTATTAGAATAAGCAATTTGAGAAGGTTGTAGACATTCAAAGTAAGACAATCTACCATGCCCAGGAATGTGACCCTGCAAATTAACCGAGTCATCTGTTACTCTGAAGTGTTTATGAATCAGCCAAGTTTTTCAACTCTTTTCTGTCTTTGACTCATATTAAAATCAGAGGAGGTAGGAGCCTATAGGATGTATTGAATGATGAAACACTAACATCGGACTTCTTTGAGTTTGAAATTGAAATAGCTTTCATATAGATGTCATTCAACTGTGGTTGATAGAAAATAAAAATATTCACTTTTACCAGAGTTGAACATAATTTAGGAACAGAATTAGGAGTCATAACAGCATGACACAAAATAAATTCTTCTCCCTGTGCTTACCCAAACTCATATCTACTTCAAAGCTTGCAGCAGTACAATAGAAGTTTCTTTCAGAGTTATTTTAGCTCATTTCAATAAAAGTAATTACCAAATATAATAAAGCATTCTTGGAAGAACAGAAAGGATTACATGACAAGTGTTATTAAAAGAACTAATGAGCTTTGCTACTAATAACTTTTTGCATTCTTACTTCAAAGAATGATAATTATTAATTCTTAAACACATATATCTTTTCCAGTTTTGTTTTGATAGTTCTGGAATATACTGAATAGAGTGATTCTGTTTTTTATTTGCATATTCTGTTGATCTAGTGGTATGAATTCAAGATACTTGAATAATGATGGAGACCAAATGTTCCTGATGAACACTCAATTGTATGTAACCAGAAATTGCGAGAGAGAGAGAGACAGAGAGACAGAGAGACAGAGAGACAGATAGACAGACAGACAGACAGACAGACACTCAGCAGGGTACAAAGGCTGCATTCACACCGGGCTGAACGTGTGCATGTGTTCAACCATGTAAAGTCAAAATCCTTCTGCAAACAATCCGCAGTCCTCCTATTTGGAGAAAAGGGCGCACGATTTTAATATATTAACTACTGGAAAAATTAAATTTCTGTTGATTCTTTTTGATCAAACAAGATGAAACAGATCACTTTCCTCTGGGAAGGTGTATTACAGCACAGGGGAGAAAATAAAAAGGAACCAATTCTCAGATTCTGCTGAACCTCTTAAAGTTAGAAAGCAAAAGTTTCTATTTCAAAAGCCTGAATTTTAAATATCAAAAGCCAAGATTCTAAAGGACTAAGAATGTAGACCTTTTTCTATTAGCACAGTAAATGAGTAGGGCATCGGAGTTTTTCCTGTTGGAGAAGGGCTGTGGCTCCTGCACACTCTGAGAGGGGAAGAGGTATGCTGTGTTTTAAATGTTTTCCGCCAAACTTTAGGTGCTGCAGATTTAATTCCCCAAGCAACAGTGTTGTAAGGGGCCCAAGGAGAGGAGGCATTGATGTCGTGAAGGTGATGGATTAATTCCAATTAGAAAAGAGCTTGAAGTTGTGAATCTGATCTCTCTCCCTACCCCCTTCCTCTTTTGGGGGAGGGGTCGTGATTGAGTTCAGGGCTGTGTGGTGCTAGGCAAGTGCTCTGTCACTGAGCTGCCTCCCCAGCCCCTCACTGTTTCTGTCCTTCTGCCACGCTATGTATGATGCAGCATGAAAGTCCTCACCAGACACCAGCACCTTGATATGGAACAAATGGCAAGCAGCTCCAACTGCTTCAGTGTCCAGCATGGCCTGGGAGTGGTAGAGCAGGAATGGAAGGAGGAGGCAGGAAGGCACAGGCTCTGAGAGCCGCTGTAACCTTTAGCGTGGTGCATGCAGCTGCAGAATGCATTTTTCCTCCGTAGCCGAGAGGAGTTAGTCACAGCATCAAAACCAGTGAACATGGGGAGAACTTGAGGTTCAACAGTGACAAACAGCATCTGATGTCAGCCTGGAGGGTTGGCAACAACCTAAAACCAGACAGAACAGGACAGACTATCTAACGAGATGCTAGTGTGGACAGTGAGGACCACAGACCGCACAAGGGGTCATAGCCTCGCCACCATCCTGCACAGACTGCACCTCGGCATTGCCGCACACGCAACTTTCCTCCAGAACATTAATGCAACTGTTCGGAGAATAAGAAAAAGACAGAAACTCTGATTAAGTGAGAAGTCCTCATCCACATAGTTTATTCTGAATTAAGTTTTTCTATCAATGGAATATGAGTTTAAGACCAAAATTATGTCTAGTTATTTAGTATTGAAGAAAAATGCAATTTCTACACATCTCACTGTGCTCTGAGATTTCATGCTCATTATAGAGGTCAACATGCAAGTTCAGGACACCTCAGGAAAACTGATTTAGGGAGCTGTGATGTGCTCTTTCAGAAGCCTGTCAAACTTCAGTAGAGCCCTGTCCTGTCCTGTCCTCCCCCCAGGAGTGAGAACAGGCAGCCTCATGAGAGGAAGCACTTGACCAAGCAACCAAAGTCATTTTCTATCAGCAATGGTGAGAGATTCTACAGCTAAATTGAAAAAAAAAAAGCCCAAACGAATTAAAACTCATCAAAGGACTTGAAGAGACATTTATACGATGAAGGTATCCAAATGGCTGCCAGGTATCAGAAAGTACTCAGCATCACACACTAATCATCAAGAAAATGTAGATTAAGAGCTTCAAAGAGGTATCATCTTACATTTGTTGGAATGGCTACAATAAAGCAAAATAAAAGATGACAAGTGTTGGTAAGGATTGGAGAAGCTCGAACTCTCATAAATGTAGAATAGTGCAAGCACTATGGAAAAGAGCATGGAGATTCCTCAAGAAATTGCAAATGCAGTAAGAGTTTTGAATATAGACACATTTGTTTGGTAAATTTCTTTAGCTTTCCACCAACCTTCTGAAGCATATGGGAGCCCCTGAATGAGAGTAGAGGCTGGGGAATAGGAACCAAGCTCTCAAAACTTGGTGATGGAGACAGAATTTAGTTACCCTTTGACTTTCTCTATGCAACCCCTCTTTCTGATTAAGTTTATGGAAACTTGGAAGAAGTTGGTCTTCTCTTTGGTCTCCTCTTCCTCTCTCCCACTCCCTAGCACAACTTGTAACTTCTACACCAGTATCCCTAAGCTTAAGGCAATCGTGAGAGTGGCATCTGGCCAGCACTACTGGAATAGTAATAAGAAAATAAATGCACGAGGTCAGACAGGAAGGCGAGAACAACATGATTCTTCTCCCCACCTCTGGAGTGAGGTGGCATTATGTTCTCAACTTTTTCTCTACAGTTTTATGCCTTGTTAGAGCTGAGTTTCAAAATCCCTGTGCTCAGGCCTTCCCCAAAGCATTAAAAGGTTCATGACAGTGTTTTGCTCTGCTTAAGTCTAGACCTGGTCCAAATGGTCCCACCTTACCATCCAGTTCCATCAAAATCGCTCAGGATCGTCACTCTGACCTCTCTCCCAAGCCCCTCCATCCTGTCACTCAGTGTCCCTGCCCTAGCCTGTCCCCTCACACCTGTCCTTTCTCTGGGGGATGTTACTGCCCCTGGCCTGCATAGCCCACACTCCAAAGTCAGTGACCCTAAGCTATTCTGCCCTCAAGTGCTCAAGCCAGCCCTTCTCCTGAGGATGCCGGAGAATGTATGTCAAGGCAAGGTGGGGAAGTGGGCACCTGCTTGGGGGAGAGCTGGATCCCAGCTGGCCTCTCTGGGCCCCAGGAAGGGGATTAAGGTGAATGCTGAAGAAGATTAAACCACACCTGGGGAAAATGGAAACAGTGATGTGTTATAAAGATGCAGAGCTCTAAAACAAACAAGAAACTCAGTCTCATTCTGCAAAGACAATATTAATTCCAAGAATTTATGAGAACCTACCACACACACTAGCTTTTATTTGGATTGGTCATTTGTGTAAGTTTTATGGAGTTGCACTGTTATACATGTAGTAATCATAAATGCTTATTTGCTGAGCTCCTGCTAAGTGTCAGGTACCATGCTAATGACTTTATATAATTTTTAAATTTAGTCTCCTACTCTGTCCTCAATCTTCAGTTGCTCAGTGAACATGTTAATTGTCTTATTTTACTAAAAGTAAACTACATTTTGTGAAATAGTTGCTGAATCTTAACGCTCTGGAAGTCTTGATTACAGACAGATCGTATATACTTGAATATTCATCAGAATATTCAGCAAGTATAATTTGCTGTCAAATTATATCTGTTGTACCTACAAATAAATTCTTCTTAGCCTCTAGGTGAAAATAATGATGGGAAAAGTTTAATGAGAGCTAATTCAAAGGCATTCCCTCTTCTTTCTTCTCCTCTCCCCTTTATCCTCCTACCCTCCTTTCCTTTCATTCCCCTCCCTTCCTCCTTCCTTCCTCCCTTCCTTCCTTCCTTCCTTCCTTCCTTCTTCTGTCCTTCCTTCCTTTTCTTTTACCCTTCTCCCCATCTCTTCCCCTCACTTCTCACTCTGCTACATCTTTTTCTTCTCTTCTTCTCCCCCTCTGCCTCTTTCCTCTCTGCCTTCTAAGTCTCACATTGCCTGGAATGCATTACTCTCAGGTGTGGTATGGAGATGTTTGGGAGGGGGGCCAGCTATAAATGCAAGCAGAAAGTTTTTTTATTCTATACATTATTCTGGAAAAAAACAAACCTACCAATTTTAAGTTTTATGATATCTAAGAAGAGCACATGTTCTCCTGTGGACATCCAGCAGTGGTGCACTGGGAATCTGAGACTGAATTCAGCTGAGGCTCACTGGCTCCATTAACAAAGGAATTGTATTGAAGTCTCCCTGACATGCTGTTTCCTTCATAGGTCAGGAATTCGTTTCCCAGTGTGAGTGGTGACTGGGGCATTAGGTGGCATTCTCTAGGAGGCCTAAATTCCAGGAGACTGCATCTCAAAATACAATTTTTGCTCATAGATCTTTCCGGAAAAAAAAATAGTAAAAGAGGGCCGGGGGCTTAGCTCAGTGGCATAAGTGCCTGCTTGGCAAAAGCGAAGTCATGAGTTCAATTCCCGGTACCAAAACAAAATAAAGCAACAACAACAAAAATAAAATAAAAGAAAGATTGTGCAATATATGAATAAAAGCTGGAAATCATAGATTTCTTTGTCCTAATAGCATGTTTAAATCTTGAGGAAGTGTCCAAGAAAATTTAAAATGTGGATAGACTCTACATTCAAAACATAAAATATCTTTGAGAATGATATGTGTTCCGGGGGGTGGTTTATGCTGTTTTGATAACTGATTTCCTTTGGTGAAGCCATAATGAACAAACCCTGTTCATCACTCCCCAAGAGACAGTCTGCTCCAGGAATCATTGACCGAGGGCCTCCAACTCTGCAGCTTTCCTTCCATCACTAATCATTCGAAGGGCAGTGGGCCCGAGTGGAAATGCTGTGTGAAAAGGCTGCATTCCAGGTTAGCCTGGCTCCCAGCTCTTCTATGTGGTCATGAGTCAATATCTGTTCTGGGATTCGGGGTCTTCCTATCTGTGAAATGGGGTACCTGGGTCACGTGTTTTCCAGTGTCCCTTCCTGCTCTCAAATGCTGTGCTTCGCAGTGGTGGTGGTTAAATGTGTCTTTTTAGCTCCTGATGACTTTGTTGTCACTTTGTAAGCTGTTAATTCATACACAAGCATTTGTCAGGCAGTTTTTCTTAAAGGAGACACTACCTTTCCCAAGCGCTACTTGATCATTTGTTTCAGGGCCAGTCCCTTGTTGGTCCATGGTGCTAATGTCAAATGGAGACTGAGGCCACAAAGTTCTGAGATTGAAAGTTCATTCTGTCTTCAAGTAATCAGATTCTCTTTACAATGTCCTACAAAAGCCTCTTAGGTTAATGAAATTTGTTTTAAAGAATATGGATGAAATTCCTTTGCACAGCCTTTGATTTTGCACATTTTTTTCTCACATTGTATCGTGGGTTTCATATTAATAGAAATAAGCCCTTACTAATTCTTCTTTATCCTTTCTCACAGATCTCAAATCTCTCATTCATCTCATTTCTTCATAAGTCCCAACTTCCATCATCTTTTACTAGACAACATCCTTGGAATGAGTCTCTCTGTTTCCAAGCATACCTCTCTGTCTCTGTCTGTTACCCCTCTGTCACATGAAAGTCATATTGGTTCATGTCACTTACTTCATTCCTGTCAGCTGAAGACTTCCCATTGCAAACAAAATCTCACATCTACAGCTATGGTCCATGTGAACACCAGGGTGTCCCACCTGATTTGACTGCTGGCAATGCTGCTAGTAGAAGCTTTTAGAAGTCCACTCCCTCAAACACGATCTCAGTTCCTGGCAGCCACTTACTTGGAAGTCATGCCCTTTCCAGGTCTGCATTCACTGACTGATCATCAATGTCTTTAGTCATCTTGGCCCAACTCTGAACAACTCTTTTGAACCATGGTAGCCCCAGAATTTCTCGTGAGGCTGGTTGAAGTTGTCACTTGGATGTCAGTTTATGTCTTGTTCTACTAATCTTTCCTACTTCCTTCTCCTCTCCCACATGTGTTGAGCCAAAGAGAATTCTCTAACAAAGAATCTGCCAACTAAACCTCATTTGAGAACTCAAACTATGACAATGGCATTACAGCGCTCTGTATTATGTGACGCTTGCCTAATTTCTCAGCTTTGTCTATGCCACTGGTACTTTCAGTTTTGGGGCTGTGTTAGAGGCATTCTTATGTTAAGATCTGTGCACTCCGTGTTTCCTCTCCGTGGAGGTCTGTACAGCTGTCTGTCCTGCTTATCTACTCGTTATTGGCCTGGAAATTACCACCTAAGCACTCTCCCTGGCTCCACCTGTGTATCATCAGTGTACTAACAATATAAATAAGTTCTTTCTCCAGTTCTGTCATACAGTCTCCTAGCTTTTCCTCCATAAGGCTGGTTACAATTTCTAATTGTATCCTTGCTATCTATTCATGTGTTTTAAGTTTGTCTTCTTTTACTAGACAATAAACCTCACAGAGCAGAGCTCCACGGATTTTTTTCATTGGCTTATACCCATTATTCCCTCTGCAGTTAGCCCAGGAATTCGTCCCTGGTTGGTGTTCAATGAACACAGCGCCACCCTTTATCAGTGGATGTTTGAAACCATGGAAAGTACCAAACTCTGTATGCACTGTGATTTCCCCCATACGTATATAACTATGATAGTTTAATTTATAATTTAGGCGTAGTAAGAGATTGACAACAATAATGCACTGTAGATTTCAATAACCTCAGCTTTTTATTTTTCTTTTCATTAAGTGAAAAACTTTCACTTTTTCATTTAAAGAAAGATTTGTGGCTTCTTTCCGGCATATTCCAATTTCATTCATGTTTACTTTCATGCATTGAGGTCTTTTTGAGTGAAATCAGGGTTATTATTATGCAAGCGCTGCAATACAGTGGTGGCTGATCTGATAAGTGGGACAGCTATTAAGTGACAAATGTGCAGCAGGTGAAATACAGCATGTGGGTACCCTGGACAAAGGGTGATTCACATTCACGCTGGACAGAGGGTGATTCACATCCACCCTGACAAAGGGTGATTCACATCCTAGGAGGGAAGGAGCAGAGCAGCATGAGATTGCATCACACTGCTCAGGGTGCCATGCAATTTCACACTGATGACTTGTTTATTTCTGGAATTTCCAGTTACCATATGAAGATAGTGGTTGCTTGAGGGCAACTGAAACTGGGCTATATGAAATCATGGATCTAGGGGGAATACTGTGTTGACTAAATGAGTGAGTGGGTTGGAGAATGCTACGAAGAAGCCTGGGTTCTTTAGCCCCATGGCAGCTCCCCGTTGAGGTCACTATCAGAGAGTTAGATTCCTTCAAAGAATGGGAAGGGCTCCTGAGGCAGGACAATCAACCACATCTGGGTGTTTGACTCAGGTGATTACCTTCTGCATCAAGTAGGGAATCATCATGGCTCCGGGACAGCACTGTTTGCTCTCAGCTTCTGATTCAGTGAGCCCTTCCTTCTGTACAGGCAGCTTCAGTGTTCTCTGTGATCCTCATGCTTCAAATCTGCACCTTGCCTACTGTCCACTGTCGCCAGTCCTGGTAAAGCCACGTATCCCTTACACTTTCTGAGCCCTTTGGGGGATGGCTGTTACCCTTTGGGCACATGTGGTCTGTAGCACTCAGGGTCACTGCTGCCTGCCACTGTAGTACTTAGTATTTACTCAGTGCCAGAAAAGGCTGAGAACTTCAACTGACTGTCAATTAATTCCCTATCAATTCTGTATCTTAATTCTCCACTATGTTAGTGATTGGACAACTGACTTTGCTGGGAATAAATGATAATATTTTATTTCCTAGTAAAAAATGCATTTTCAATTTTACTTTGGTTCCTTCCTTTTCTTGTTTTAAACTAACAAGAAATTCTGCAGAAGGAAATTGGAGTGATTTAGACCTTAGAGAAACCTGTCTCATTATGTCATTGGTTTCTTAGTAACCTTACTTTTGAGTCCTGCTCTACCATGAGGTTTATGGGGATTTGCACAGGGTGGAAGAGTCAGAAAGAGGCAGTAAACAATTGACTTAGCTTTTTTACTTTTATGGGAAAGCAATATGTGCTTATAAAATATTGATGCGTAGAAATTTTACCAGTGTATTTAACAATATGTCAAGCTTACGAGAAATGTGTGCAGTTTTCTTCTTTACGTAGTTCCTATAACATAAGTGTATATGCTGATTTTTGTCAGATACAGGTGAAACTTCACTGTCCAAAATGAAGCAATGACTTCTAAGGTAGATACTCAAATTAAATTAAATTTTAAATTTATTATGTGTTTGGAATATGAATTTTGAGAATTAAAAAAATAAAAAACTTTTTTATACATTAGTAAACTTATTTTTAAATCAAAAGATTGACATTCTTTAGTATCTGAAATTGATTGGGATATAGAAATATGTTTCCTTATATATTGGGTAAGGTAAACTGATACCTGTTTTTGAAGGTAAATTGGAATTATGCCTGAAAATGATTCTGCAGTTTCATTTGTAAGGGTCAACTTTCCAGAAATACCCATCTATATGTGTGGAAATTGATGTAAAATTATTGCAGCATTATTTTAAATACTGTAAAACTGAAAACAATCATCAATGAAGAAAAGGCAACAATTATGGATATAATTAAGTTATAATAATCAATACTATAGATACTTTATACTTGTTAAAATTATTAGGAATATCTAAATGTACTGACAAGAACATAAAACATGAATGAAGAAACAAGTTGCAAGTCCTGGTTTATGCTAAGAAACACAGAATTTATATATGTTGAAGCATATAGAAGACATTAGCTTCTGAGGAGGGGATAACATTGGCCAGACTGTGGTGAGGAGGTAAAAGGACCCAAACAGCCACCTCAGTAGGGGACCAAGATCTTCTCACATATCTCTTCCTGAAAAGTTCTTAGTAAAACTGAAAACAGCCATCGATGCAGGAAAGGCAACAAAAGATGAAAATACATCACAACTGTCTATCTAGACTTTATTGGACCAGCTGTTACCACTTATGCCCTGGGGAGGCATGTAAGCCTGGTCATTTTGTCTTTATCTGGAGGCCTGGTTTCCAATAGATGTATCTCCAGCCACTGTTGTAATGTGTTTTCATCTTTTATATTGACTTTCCTGAGGGCCTAGCCCTGTCTGTCTATACCTAACTTAGCTGTCTATAATACTGTTAAGAAAAGCATGAGTTGAATTAAGCACATTATTGAAAGGGTGTAAGAAACTATTAAGGACACTCATACTATCTGATTCCAAAAGAAGGAAGTTACTCTCTCCATCTCTTTCCAGGGATCAGAGTCCCTTCATCTGCTTATCTTCACACATCTGCACAATTCTCCTATATGACTGGCCTCCTATGTTCTGTGTAGGTGGTGTGAGTGCTACACCTGCCCTAGGGTGGGTAGCCTGCTTAAAACATAATGAAGCAAAAGAGGCTTGCTCCACATCTCCCTGTTTGCTCTTGCTGCTTTTTCTGTCTTCTGTTGCTTTGAATTTTTACTTCTGTGCCATACCACTCTGCCTTGAAGCCAGCTGATTCCAGACTGAAACCTCCACAAACTATGAGTTAAATAAACCTTTCCCTCCTTAACTTTGGATGTTGGGTATTTTGTCTCAGCTATGAGAGAAAAGTAACTAAGACAGTGGGATATAAATATGACCATGCAAACTGGAATCACACAGACCCATCTTGACAATCAATGGGCTATTGTGATGGTTTCACAGTCTTTAAAAAATTTTCTCCTTTTCACTTTTGTACACAGATATGAAAAAAAAAAACATATGTATACAGATGAGGAAAAATAGTAAAATTAATACATATTTAATAATTTAAGACATTAGGACCATCGATAATTATAAGTGGTTCCTTTCTTTGTGAAAAACAGGACTGCTAAAGATAGTTCAAGCAATCGTTATGTTCTTATCATATTCCATACTGTATGGAGTATATCTTTTATGCCCTTAGTGAAATGTCATTCTTCTCTCATGTTTGGGCCAGCTTCAACAATTTATGCTTTGTGCTTTAATGTTGTGAAATATCTCTGAGAGTTCATTTCAGATGAAGCCCCTCCCCCTCCCTTGAATCACTTCCTGTAGGGCATTTCATCCTTTCCACCACAACCACTTTTCTTATTTATGTCAGTGACGTCACCCTCACTCAGTTCCTCTGGGGAGCATATCTAGGGCTCTCTAATAATGGCAGTATCAGCAGTCTCCTCTTCAAAGATTTCTTCTCTAACTCTATGTATGTTTGAATCAAATTTCATCTTTGGCATTATCATTCTGTTTATTGTTTGCTGTTTCATCTTTTTTGGACAATACTCTATTTTCTAATTTTAGTAACATTTTCAGTGTATAATGATTGCATTCATTGTAGGGAATTGGCACATTATACACAACCTATTGAATTCTTTTTTCCCTTTTTCACCACCACTCTTTTATTTTATAAGCATCAGATTCACTTCTTTATCTTTTTTTTCTTTCTTATGTTTCTTTTTAGTCTTTTTGAAACAGGTTTCACTCTGCAGTTCAGGTTGGCCTTGAACTCACTTTGTAGCTCAGGCTGGCATCAATCTTCTTGCCTCAGCCTCCTGAGTACTGCAATTACAGGAAAGTGCCACCAAGCTCAGCCTCACTTATTATTTAACTTGTAAGTCATTATAAAATTAATTGTCATACATGCAGATTAACAACAGACTAACAGGTGTTGGCCAATTCTCTAATTCAGTTTTCCATGTATATAAAGTGTCACATGGATTTATCAACTGGGAAACAAGGAGGCAGCACAACTATAGAGTTTTCTGTCTGTGTGTGAACTGAATGACAAGTGTGCAATAACCAAGACTGCACAAGGAGACATGATTGGTTTCTGAACATGATATGCTCAGCAGTTGTTTACTGGACTATTTATTTGTGAACTGAAAGACTAGTTGTAAAGTTTGTACTTTATGTAATCATTCATAATTAGTATTCAGTGTCAACTGAAATTCAAGCCATGGTGTTAGGGGACTGGTATTATTGGCCTGCATTGTGATAATGGAAATTTGTAGATACTGTTACAATGCAAGACAAGAACTGCCTGTATATTCTCAACAGAAATGCATACATGTGCTCACCTAGAGATATACATGAGAATAATCATAATGATACCATTCATAATACTGACAAACTGAAGACAATATGGATGCCTATGTGAGGTAGACTGGATGAATAAATTTATTTAATGATCAAGTGGAATATTTTACAGTGATGAGATTGCACAAATATAACTACACAGAAGAATATGGATGAATCTCATGAAAAATGATGGGATAAAAAGCTAGACACCAAAGAATGCATAAATAAAAGATATATTTGGCACTATTCCCCTTATATAAAATCCAAAAATCACTCAAAATGAATCTATTGTATTAACCTGCTAATTACCCTTGGAGGGGTTAGAGACTTGAAGGGAGTGTAGGGTGGCTTTGGGGTGTTGAGAATGTTCTATTTCTTGATCCAAGTGTTATTTATGCAAATATATTCGTGGTAGTTTGTGGTAATTCAACAACCTGTCCAGCTGTGATTGATAACATTTGGCTCCTTTTATTGGTAAGAGCAAGTCCAAGTTTAGTCTCATCTCTTTCAGCTTTTCTACATGTATGTCCTGTCTCAACAAAACTCACCAAAATTTAACATGTTTCTAACAACTGAGGTTTGCACTGGATTTACACCGTCAAATCACAGGACCAAAGCAACTCTATTTTGGGTTTAAATGACCTGGCCATGTACTCACTGTCCATTCCCCACCCCATTAGTATCCTAAGCTCTGAGAAATGGTGACTACGTACTTTTCCCCAGAACACAGCAGGTTCCCAAGATAAGAACCAAGGACTTTGTGTCCCAAACATATGGCCCCTGTCTAACTTACAGCAATGCACTAGCCCCTCTCCTTAGTCAGCTGGGATAGATTGTAAGCCTTTGAATTCATCCAATGAACTAAAAGGCAGCTTCTTCTCTTGTGTTAGTGATGTATGAGGCAGCCCTCCTTTGCCCTGCATGCTTGCTGTTTCATGCTTGCACCCTTCTGCAGAAGAAAAATGCCGGTCTGAGAATTCTTGATGTTTGAGTGCTTTATGATCTTCACTGACAATTTGAGTCTGACGATTTGTTTCCAACAAGCTCAGGTAAAACAAGAACCCAAAAGTATCACACTGTTTAGAATCTTTGGAATCTATGCTTCCAAAGCCTGCCCTCTGCCCTGTCCTGGTGATCCCACACCACTTGCACATGTGTATTCCTGTACCTGTGCCTTCACTCCCCGACTCCTGCTTTGTAGAATGCCTTTCCTCTCCTTCTGTAGTTGGCTCCTTTCATTGGTAAGATCAAGTGCAAGTTTAGCCCCATCTCTTTCAGCAAACCTTTCTTTGCTCCTGTCTTCAGTTCCGCCCAGTTCTCCCACTGCCCTGAGAAATGCACATTATCCCCATAATTCTCATTGCACATTAAAACTATATGTGTCAGAATGCCTGTAAGTTATCTGAAGAAACAAATCTTTCTTTCCAACAGTATAATCCTGAATGTCAGCACTGTGCTTTGTGTATAACAGTCATTCTATAAATGCTTAACCAATGAACAAAATCCAAATGATAACTGACACTTCCACTCACCTATGCCTTTAGGTTTTCTTTGTCTTTATATTTGATACCTTTGCTTTTATGGTACTAAAGTTGTTTCTTACTGAATAATTGTCCTCTTTACTCACAACAAAATTTGCAGACCAAGCACAATTCACAAGGACTCTAATGTCTTGTAGTCAAGAGTCTCTGTCACACTTGATTTACTCCTTAATATGCATCTTTCTTATTGTAAAATGTGACTCATTTTACCTATTAAGAGTGGCCTTACAGAAAATCCATGAAAGACAATTAGGGGAGAGGCCTAATCATCCTAGTAGTAGTTAAAGCAGAGTTTCATGATGAGATACAAGATTAGAAGGCTATTGGCTAGCGGGATTCAAAGTGCAAGAGATTCTTCTTCTTTGGCTACTCTAAAAATAAGTACATAACACTTAGATCATAAAAATACCTTTTAAAATGTTTTACTTTTGCTTCTTCACTTCCCCAAGACATGATAGCTTTTCATACTGTAAGATTATTCGCCCGCAGTAGTGGTGCGTGCTTGTTATCTCAGCCTCTGTGAAGCTGAAGCAGCAGGATAAGTTTGAGTCCAGGCTGGGACAACTCAGCAACTCATTGAGAACTTATCTCAAACGAAAATAAAAATAAAAGTAAAAATAAAATAGTAACAGTTGGGGATACAGCTCTGAGTAAAGGCCATGGGTCAGTTCCCAGTACTACCACCACCAAAACACCTAAATGTGTTTATTTTAGTTGTTCATTCAGGAAATGGAGAGGTCATATCCCTGGTCTGTTATGAACCAGGCTGCGCAGCAGGAGGTGAGTGGCAGGCAGGCAGCAAACAAAGCTCATCCGTATTTACAGCTGCTCCCCATGGCTGTCATTGTGTGAGCTCCACTTCCTGTCAGATCAGCAGGGGCAATGGAGAGCCAGGCCTAGTACATTGCCACCTATCTCAGCTTTCAAAAGAGTCTGAGCATGGTTTCCCAACCATTAGAGACCCCCAAACTGGGAAAAAATAAATCCTCAATACATTTGTGAATAGAGAAGTTGAGTTGACTCTGTCCATGATAGAAGAGGATCGGACCAACCGCTTGAGATCACAAGTGATGGTGGCCTTAAAAGCATGCTGGAGACAATCTCACATCTCCTTACGTTCTGGATTAAAGTGAGATATCCTGACACTGACACAAAAGCACTGCTTTCACTTGGAACATTTTACCTTTGTGAAGCAAGCTTGTCTGAGCCGACTGCCACCAAAACAAGATTTCTGTAGAGCAGACTCTACAGAAGCAACACACTTTCAGGGTCACTGTCTCCCACCAACCCTAGACGGCAGCAGGAAACTAAGCTCAGGCCTCAGAGAGTCTTCACTATGGTGAGTTGTATAATTCTTTCATTATATATTGCAATAATCATTGTAAAGTGCACAAAATTGCAATGCCCTTGAATCATTCTGAAACCATTCCCCCCTGCCCCACCCCCATCTGTGAAAAAATTGTTTTCCATGAAACCAGTGCTAAAATGCTTAGAGACTACTATAGATCACCCCCTCCCTCCTTCCCTCCCTCCCTTTTCTTCCTTCCTTCCAGCTTTCCTTCTTCCTTACCTTCTCTCTCCTTCCTTCCTTCCTTCCTTCCTTCCTTTGCTACTGAGGATTGAACTCAGGGCCTGGGTCCTGACTTACACCTCCAGTCCTTTTGTTTAATTCTTTGAGACAGGTGTCACTAAGCTCCTACAGCACCCAGACTGGGCCCAAACTTTTGATCTTCCTCCCTTCCTTCCAGAGTGCTGGGCATACCAGTGTGCAACAGGCAAAGACAACTTTATTAGTCTTTTATAGTCTATTTATTATGAAGAGAAATGATTTATTTGTCATCAGGCTTACTTAGTGTATTAATCACCAAATTTTATAATAAACCAAAGGTCAATGGCTGTTTTTTGGAATGCCATACAATCTCCGATTTCATTATGGGTGATATCTCTGTAAGCAATGCCTCTGGTGACTCTAAACCCAGAGATCTTGCCTGCGTATCCAAAGCCAGAATTAATTATATTAGAGAAACTAAAGAATAAAGAAGCTCATCTCCTTTTTCATAACTATTTATGACTCATTTAAATCCAAACACATAAACAAAAATTACATAATTCTTTAATAAACTGTGAATACTACCATTTCATGGTTTCAGATAGAATTCTTAATGTAGAGCTCAATTTCACTGTCAATTTAAACACACTGGTTTTAAAATATTATTAACACATTTATTACATCTATTTTACAATTGTATTTATTAGTTAACATTAATGAGTTGTGTAATTCCTTCGTTATGTCTTGCAATGTAATAATAGAAGTAAAGTGCACAGTGAATGCAATGTACTTGAGTCATTCTGAAACCACCCACTTCCCACCCCCATGTGTTTTTATAAACAGTATGTTTTTAGGCCAATGTATGGATGTAAGATAAAGTCCAGTTCCTGTGTAGTCAACAAATGCTGACTACAAAGTTTTCAGCAGGTTTATTTGTGAAGAAAAGATGATCCTTAAAGGACACTGAAACAACCACTCTCGCCAAAATGGTTATGGCTGAGTCTGGTGGCTGTCTTCTTTATCTTCCAGTAATAGGAATTAAAGGCATATTCATGGCTTTCCAAATATAAAATCCCTTTCAAAGCTTCCATGAGAGCCCCTGTAGCCAAATTCTAGTTAATAGAAGTAAACCTAAGTGATCAATGCAACTTTTGAGTTGTTTCTTTAAAAGGAAAGAAATGTGATCTCCCCTTCTCTTTGCTCCTACTCACAAGACGGAATTCAGACGTGATGCCCAGACTTGATGCCCCTATTAGATCATGAGTAGAAGCTGTGTACTGAGAATAGTATAAGCATAAAACTGAAAATCCTGGGGTCCCTGGCACCGGGGAGCTCTTTTGTCAGTCTAAGTTCCCTATATGAGTCAGTTATGTGACAAAATTAACTTCTACATTGTGTAAACTAGTGTTTCTTTGATATTTTTTCTCATAGCTGGACCTGAACCTATATTTTATATGACATATTATGCATAAATTTTCACCATTCATAATTTTCCCTAGAGATTAAAAAATTATATCACATAGACTTTCCTGTTAAAACTCGCACAGTCTCAGAATGGAGATATATTTCAAGGTCAGTAACTTTGGTCAGTAACTTTTTAGCACAAATTAGCTCATCAGTTGCCTTTTATTCTGTATTTTCAGGGTTCCGGATTACAGAAGGGTTCAGTGGTTAGAGTTGATGCAACCTTTTCTGATTAAGAAACCCAAGTCGGGATGGAGAATTTGGCTGCCTCTGCGCAGGGCTTGGTCTAGAGTGCTCATCACCCCACCTGTAGAGCTCTCCACATGACCCAAAGCATATTCTGAAGTTAAAGCTAACAAAGGGCAATGTCCCTGAGGAACAGGGGCTAGCTAACGGTTTATGAAGATGCGGGTGAAAAGATCTACAGCTCTGATTATTGCTTGAGAGAGAAATAATTACTTTTTAATTGGCAACTGGCATAAGTGGGTATAACTATTGATGAGTATGATTTTATGTGATTTTTCTCTTGGTAGGAAAAATGTTTTTCCATTAAAGTAAGCCATGGAACCTAATGTTTCCTGGAGGACAAATCACTTTCGGTGTTTATTTCTGGTCTCTCCCTCCTCCTTTTTCTCAGGATGCCACATTCTTTCTTCCTTCAGCTCAGTCATTATCTTCTTCCTCTGTCTTGTCCTATATTCCATCTTAGATTTCTGCATCCTGTTTGGTCAACATTCCAAAAGACTGATAATTATGAGATCCCAAGTCATAAGCAATGCATCGCAAAATGAACTTCCCCATCTGTAACTGCTGGGCTAAAATCCGAAACATAGCAAGGAGAGATGTTTGACGCTGACCAAAACATTTGACCTCTGATTCAACTGTACTGACCTAAATTATGAAAAATAGTGATCTCTAACAAGTGATTTTTTTCCCTCTACTTGCATGTTTAGGGACAATTTTTGTTCAAGATTCATGTGGAGGTACCAGTATTAAGTGAAATATATGAAATGCCTTCTTAGCCTTATCTAGGGAAATCTCTCTCTCTCTATTTACTTTGGCAACAGAATTTGCTACTGTTACCAAAAAGATCTCTGGAAAGAGTAGAATTAATTTATTTGAGCATAAGAATATCACTGTTTTCATACATTTAGGTGCAGGACATTAATTATTTCAAAAATTGAACAAATTTTAGAATACACTAGAGAGCCAAAGTTATGATGTTCACTAAGAGCTTAGAGACTGCTTACCTACTTGGTCAGTAGTCTGTGCACATATTTCTGTGTGTGGCCTCCTTTGTGTAGTGTAACTTTAATTCAAGTTGTCTTTTTGGCCTCCAGGCAAATATCCTGAGAAACTGGTATTCAATAATCAAGTCATTGCTAATTTCATTCATAGTGTGTTACCAAACCTTGCTGGTTAGGCAAGAAGAATTTATTCGTCAAATTCCGACACTAGCCAGATTAAATGTACAGATTGGGATAAAATGTTCATCTCTTTTGCTGATAACCGCTAACACACTGGACAGAATACAAACAACAAGCAACTACCAGAGGACTCTGAAAAGTAAACAGTAATTCAACAATACAGCCTGACTGAGAATCTAGTAAGGCATGGTAATTCATGCTGTTTGTCCCTTTCTCTCTGACCTGGCTTTGAACTGAGAACAGGATGATGCCCCCCTTAGTGATAAGTAACTGCAGGTATTCTCCCAGAGCAGTGATCTCTTTCCACCCAGGGGACCAGGGTCGTCTGCTTTCCAGAGGCTGTGAAAGAGGGGGAAATAATCTCGTCTCTTCTGGTTATGTTCGTTGTCTCCCAGCTATGAGCCAGGGCCAACTCCAGGCACAGTGTGGCACCACTGTCACTGTGACGCCACTTATCTCGAACTCCTGACTAAAGAAGGGTGAAAAGGGGGCCCACTGTTCAAAGAGTATGAGGAAATCAGAGAAAAGTTAAACAGTGTGTGAAAACAAAACAAACAAAGCAACAAAAAACAAACTCATAAAAACCTACGAACCAGTACCTAACAGTGTCAAGGAGGGAGAGATGTGAGCGCACTACATCAGCAGTGGCAGCCTTGTGGCACGCGGCTCACGGCAGGCTGGCTATGTCCCTGGAAGGCTCACCAGCACTGACCTAGATGTTAGAACTGACTTAAAGAAGCTGCACGAAGCAGCCTCTGTGAAACCCAAGTGAATGGGAAGATAGACTTTCTCAGCAAAGAAGTAGAAACTGTTTTTAAAAAATGGAAATTTTAGAACTAAAAAACACAGCACCTAAAGACCCAGGCAAAGCTATAAATCAATTTTACATCATTGAAACTTACTCGATATTTTAGGAAGTAGCCACAAAATTCACATTACATTTATATGTATGCAAAAGACTCACCAAGGTAGAGCTATCTTGGGCCATAGAACAAAACAAACTAAGAAAACAAAACCATCCAAAATATGTTCTGTAAGCACAGAGAAATTTATAAGAAATCGGTGATAGAAAGACATGTTGAAAATAATCAGACATGATGATCGGAGTTAAATAAAAGACTTAATAATTGATAGGTTAATGAAAATGGCATGAGAAAGTAGAGCATTCTATTTTAAATAGGATGAAAAAGAAAAGTGGACAATTAAAATCTATGGGAACAGGTAGAGCAGTACGTCCAGCAAGCCCTTCCTGTCCTCCATCCTCCTGATCTCAGTTCCATCTCTTCTTTATTTTCTCAGCCTCTCACTGCCCCTCCCCCTGGGAACACCTAGACTGCAGCCAGACGCTGCAGAATGAGCTTCATGATTTTGCATATAGGTTGCTAACTGTTTTAGCACCATTTCTTACCAAGCTCACATTTTCTTATTGTATTTTCCTAGTGTATTGTCCTTGCACATTTGTTAAAGGCAGAAGATTATATTACGGGGTTAATTTCTGCACTTTCTAATCAACTCCATGGATTAGAATGGCTATCTTTTTAAAAAAATTTATTAGTATGAGTTTATGATACACAACAATTTCATCCGTCTTGGGAAATTGATCTACATATATTACACCTCGATTAATTTTAATCTTACTTCTTCCACCACTCATCCTACATCCTGTCTTTGTCCACAGGGCTTAGTCCCATAGGGCCTACCTTCCAGTTTCTTACCTTTTCTCTTTAATTTTATCTTTACATTATTTATATTCTGAGTCTCCATTATTAGAGGAACCATGCAATTTTTAATTTTCACTATTGGATTTATTTCACTTAGTATTTTGGCCTTAAGATTTATTGATCTTTGGACAAATGACTCAAATTTATCCTTCTTTATGACTGAATAGTACTCCGTTGTGTGTCTAAAACATTTGCTCTGTCCATTTACCTGCTGGTGAGCATGTAGGCTGCTTTCATGATTTAGCTTTTATGAGTTGTGTTGTTATAAACATGGCAACACAATTACTGTAACATGTAAACACAATTTTCAGTCTGTACTTTTCTCCCCCAACAGCCTTTCCTATGTTTGCTGTTGTTTGAACATTTGATAATAGTCATTCTTACTGGAGTTAAGTGGGACTCTCATTTTGATTTGCATTTCTCTAATGATCAAAGATGTTGAACATTTTTTCATGTATTTATTAGTCATTTTTACTTCTTTTGATACATGTCTATTCATTTCAATTACTCATTTTTGATTGGGTCTTTTATTTTGAAGATCTAATTTTTTAGTTCTTTATATATGCTAGATATTAATTCTGTCTGAGGTGTAGCTGTCCATATCTTTTCCCATTCTGTAGGGTCTCTTCACCTTGTTGGCTGTTCTGTTTCTTTTGCTGTACAGAAGCTTTTAGTGTAGTCTCCTTTGCTGATTCTTGGTATTAGGTCTTATGCGATTGGGGCTCAAGAAGTCCTTGTCTATGCCTACATCTTCAAGAGTTTTACCAATACTTTCTTCCAGAGTATTTACTGTTTTTCATGATATATAGCCTTTGGTCCATTTTGATTCAATGTGGGATGAGAAATACTGGTTTAGACTCATGCTTCTGTTTGTGGATAATGACTTTTCCCAGCACCATGTGTTCCCTGTTTTTTCCCCAGGGAACATTATTCACTTCTTTGTCAAAAACCAAATGGTTGAAGGTGTTTGGAGTTGTTTCTGCATCTTCTACTCTATTCTGTTGGTCATCATGGCTAGCATTGTAGCACAAGTTGAAGCCTGAAAGTGTAGTATCTCCCACTTTTTTTTTTTTTCCTTCATTGTGCCTTGACTATTCTGGGACTCCTTGCATTGTTTTTTCTAGTTCTGTGAAAAATGATGATGGTACTTTGATTGGAAATATATTAATTCTATATATCTTTTGATAATATGGGTATTTTGACAAGATTGGTTCTGCCTATCCAAAAACAGGAGATGGATATCTTTTCATTTTTAAACGTCCTTTCTTAAAGCCCTTTGTTTAAAGCAATATAATTTTTGTTATAGAGACTTCTCATTTTCTTTTAAAAATTATTTTTTTTTAATCTTTACATGTTTGTAAGACATAATCATTACATTCCTCATGGGGAATTGGGGTAATACTAATACATATTAATTCTTTTATTAAGACACTTACCCTCTACCTCAATTTTTGGTCCCCTTCCATTTAGAAAAGATCTACTATCATGTTTCTCATTATCTATTTTTATTTTGCCCTTTATTTTTGTTTTGGATCTCTCATATAAGAGAAACTTTGTGATATTTAAACTTGTGCATCTAAATCATTTCACTTAAGCTCTCAAGATACATTCATTTTTCCTGCAAATGACTCAAATTTATCCTTCTTTATGGCAAAGTAGTAGTTCATTGTGTAGAAATGGCACATTTTCTTCATCCATTCATTTGTTAATGGACATACAGTTAGTTTCAAGACTTTGCTGTTAGGAGTTGTGCTGCTATAAATACAGGTGTGCATGTGGTACTGTAATATGATGTTTAAAATTCTTTTGGGAAGATTCCTAGAAGAAAAATAGCTGGGTAGAATATAACTTTTAGCTATGGTTTTTTGAAGAATCTCCAGTTATTCTAATAGTTTACATTCCCATCACTAACATGGAAAGGTTATCTTTCTACTAGTGTATATTTTTGGTCCCTTTGACAAAGATTGGATAACTGAATGCACCTAGAGATATTTCTGCATCCTTGGTTTACAGATATGCATGTCTGTTTTTGTGTCAATACCATTCTGTTTTCATCATTGTAGCTTTGTAATATAACTTGAAATTTGGAACTGTTATGTCTCTTGTTGCCTAACATTGTATTTGGTGTTCTGAGTCTCCTCGTGTTCCACATGAATTTCAGGATTTTTTTTTCTCTAGTTCTGTGACAAATGCTATTGTAATTTTGATTGGGATAGCATTATATCTGTATACAAATTTTGGAAATATGATCTTTTGACATTATGGATTCTGCCTTATTTATGAACAGGGGATATCTTTCTATTTTCTGATGTCCTCTTTGATATCCTTTTGCAGAGTACTGAAGTTTTCACTTAAGAGGTCTGTTACTTCCTTGTTTAGATTAAATCCTAAGTATTTATATTTTCTGATGCTATTGTGAATGGTATTGTTTTTCTAAGTACTTTCTCAGCAAGATCATTATTAGTGTATGGGAACACTATTGATTTCTTAAAATTTTAATATCTTGCTATATTTTCAAATTTGACTATTAATTCCAGAAATCTTTTGGTGGAATTTTTGGGTCTTCTATGTGGAGGATCATGCAGTTTGCAAATACTGATAATATGATTTCTTCCTTTCCTATGCATATAAATTTTATTTCTTTCTCTGCACTGAATGCTGTGTCTAGTGTTTCAAGAACTATATTGGACAGGAGTGGTATAGTGGACATCCTTGTCTTGTTCCTAATTTTAGAAGGATAGATTTTAACATTTTCTCATTTAATCCGCTATTGCTTTATCACAAATGGCTTTTATCAGATTGAGTTAATGTCTTTCTATACATATTTTCACCAGAGTTTTTAATCATGAGTGGATGTTAGGTTTTGTCAAAGGCTTTTTCTGCATCTATTAAAATGATCATGCGATTCTGTCATTGCTTCTCTTTATGTGATGTATTATATTTACTGATTTGCATGTATTCAACCACCTCTGCTTCTCTAGGATGAAGCCTCCTTAGCTCTGAAATATGATCTTTTTGATGATTTGTTACATTCTGCTTGCTGGTGTCTTCTTAAGAATGGAATGCAGTTCTCTTTTTTTCATTGTGTCTTTTTCTACTTTTGCAATCAGGGTAATGGTAGCTTCTAGGAAATATTTTGGGAGTACTCTTTCCCTTCAAATTTTTTAAAAGAGTTTGAGACATATTGGTATTAGATTTTTTTTAAAGTTCTTTCAGAATTCTACAGTGAATCCATTGGAAAATGTGATTTTCTTAATTGGTATTATTTTCTAATTAGTGCTTCAGTTTCATTGTGTATTACTGTATTATTCATTGTTTTTCTATTTTCTTGACTTGGTTTTGGTAATCATGTGTATTTAGAAATCTACCCATTTCTTTTGAACTCTCCAATTTATTTCAGTACAGGTTCTCAAAGTAGTTACTAATAACTCTGAATTTCAGAAGCATTTGTTGTCATTTCACCTTTTTCATTTCTCCTCCTAGTTTTATGGCCTGTGAGTTTCTGAGGTGCCCTCACCTCCACCCCAGGGTCCCTTTGTGCATTTACTCTCAGCTTTGGCAACTGTCAAAGCAGGGCACGTTGTTGCTCATGTTTGTATATGGGAAAAGCAGTCAGACTTCCGATCAGTACTGAAGTAGGCAGCAGAGCAAGCGTTCCAACAGACCACTGTATTTCACACCAGCACTTTAAATCCAGCTGCCTCTCAGAGTCACACACGTGGGGCCTGGCTTCTCTCCATGGAGAGCAGGGCCAGTGCCCTTTCCAGCCTGAGTTTCAAATTCTCAGTCTGTTCCTAGCCCACTTTCTGTTCATGATTGTCTCCCCTCGCTGTTCTCACTCGATCACTGGAAACCCTGACACGAAGTTTTGTAACTTTTCTGTGGTTCAGTCTTAAAGAGTCAACCCCTTCCTGAAGAGCTGCCTCACTGAACACTCTTGGCAATATGGTAGACAGACACTGCACTGAATTCCTTCTCCAAGTATAGCTTGCAATGTAGAAGGAGTCACCTTCGAATAAAACTCCAGGTTGATTTACAATAGCTGTGGGATTCAGGGGGTGCTAGTTCTGTTGGATCAGTCTGTTGCTTCTCCGAGGAACTTCTGACCCTGGGGGCTCACCTTGTTTCTGTTGAGGCAGGTTCCCCTCTCTGGGAGCTGGGGTAAGCTTCCAGATTGCCTCACTCTCTCCTATGTGTTGTGTTCCATTTCCCCAATTTCTCTGCAGTTTCTAATTTTCTTGTCAATTCCTTCCTTGTTCCCAGAGATTTACTTCTTTTCTTTCTGTTCATCAAGTTGTTATTTCCCAGGTGTTTGGATTCCAGGTCTCACAGAGACTGTATTTTGTTGCTGAGTGTACTCCACCATTCTGGTATCTGAGGTCTTTACTTTTCTTGGTTAGATTAATTCCTAGGTATTTAATTTAATTTTTTAATCTAGTCTGATTTCTTACTTTGGAAGGTTCATTATAGGTGTATAGGAATGTTACTGATTTTAGTGTGTTTATTTTGTATCCTGGTACTTTGCTAGATCTGTTTGTTAGTTTGAGAGTCTTCTGGAAGAGTCTTTTGAACCTTCTATGTAAAGGATCATGTGATCTGCAGTTGGGGATAGTTTGAATTCTGCCTCTCCTACCTGGATCTCTTTTAGTTCTTTCTCTTGCCTGATTGCCTTGACTAAAGTTTTGAGTACTAAATTGAGCAGGAGTGATGAGAACAGATAGCTTTGTCTTTTTCCTGATCTGAGAGCCCAAAAGAAAGAATGCATGTAACTGGGTGAGTGGTTAGACTAACGGGGGGAAAGTAAGGAAGCCAGCAGTGGAAAAACAAGGCAATGACAGAATCAGGAAGTTTTTTTTTAGTAATAACTCTCATTGTAGATGGTCTTAACTGCTCAGTCAACAAAAAGATTGGAAGATTGGATCAAAATATCAAATCCAATTATATGTTGTTTATTTGGCTATGTTTTTACCAATCCCAGACTGCCTTCATTATATTCAGCTTTATAGTGAATTTTGAAATCATATTGTGTGAGCCTTTTGACTTAACTTTCCACACCTAAAGCTGTTTACTCTATTCTAGGTCCTTTGCATTCCCATATGAATAACAATAGAATACTATGCAGTAATAAAATGTAGTACTGGCACTTAATAGAATGGATAAATCTCCAGTAGAAGTAACCTAAGTGAAACAAGACAGACTCATTTATATAACACTGGAAAGCACAACTGTAGGAGTTTTTGTTAGAGGGAGAGTTTTATTAAAAAAATAACATACCAAAGGGTTTTGGAGGTATAACAAACTGTTCTATATCCATGGTCACATTAACATGGTCTATATTTATGAGAACTACAGGAAATGAATAGCAAAATAAATAGAATTTACTGTATATCACTTAAAATAACAATTAAAAACTTAGACATAGTGGTACTGTTCTTTTATGTTTGTGTTTCCTTTCCAAGACTGAAAGATCCAAGAGTGAGAATCTGATTGCCTGAATTTAGTCAGTGATCAGCCTGGGCTTGCAAAGGAAGGGAGAGGCAGACTTAGGTTGCTCTTGCTTCTTTGATTATATGGAGATTCCTGGTTTAATGACTGAGTTCCATTCCCGCGAACAGGTCATTAAATGAACTGGTAGCTAAGTGAGAAATTGCATACAGTATGTATGTTACAATATTCAGAACAAAGAAACGTTCAAAGGAAACTCTAACTTGATGACTTTTGTTTTTATCTGTATAACTCTCACTTGCAGTACTTTAATATAATAACATAAAACCACAGCACCGTTGTGTACTGTACAATCAGCAGAAATATAGCACTGTACTGCAGAAGCAGCCACCATGAGGCTACAGGGCTGCTCCCGCTCCTGAATCCTAAGTCTGAATACAGGTCCACAGATGACACATCTGAACAGTGCACCTCGCCCTAGGCCTGAACAGTCGGTAAACAGCTACATCGTTAAATGAGGAAAATCTGCACTCTGCCATAGTGTCACATACTTGAAGAGTATCACAGAGCTGGAAGAACAGGGAGGCACAGTGAGAATAAGGTGTAATTACCTTCATGAGTCCAGAGCGTGAGAGTCAGAGCTGCATCTCGATCCAACTTACTCCCTTTCAGGATGATGTGGAGGAAGATCAAAACCCCCAAGCTGTGTCTTAGGAGACCGTTCCAAGATCACTTACCTCATGTCGCTATTTGTCTCACTTTTCCCTTCTCTTCTGATAGCCTCAATTCATATGGAGACCATCTTTAATCTACTTTCCCCACCACTTGCTAGGAGAACTCTGCCCCTTTCCACATTAGAGGGCATCATAGTCCTAAGACAGTTTGGTGCTTGGAAAATCCTGGAGCCCTTCTTCTGGATGCTCAGAGATTCCGCTGGATAGAAGGTGTGAGGAGCTGACAGCAGCATGTGCTTTGGGCTGTCCAATGAGATGAAAGTAATGGATGCCCTGCTTACTTCACAGTCAGCCTCAGCTCATTTACTTCTGAGCTACCCAAGGTCAGGGTACACCTCACTACAGCAAATACAGTGTCTCCCTAGCAACAGATGCAGCATATCTGAAATAAGAACACATTACCCTTTATTAACATTTCTTACAAAACAATCATCTCAGGCATTATGGTGCTAAATACCATTTATTTCCTCCTTGTCCTTTTATTCAATGGGACCTAAAGTTATGTCTTGTTTTTGTTTTAATTTTTGCTTTTGGTCTTGGCTTTTTGAGACAAGACCTCACTATGTATTATGGGCTTAACCTCACTGTGTAGACCAGATGGTCTGAAACTCACAGTGGTTTTCCTGCTTCAGCCTCCTTAATTCTGGGATAACATACATACACCATCATGCCTGACCCAAAGGGCTGTGTTTTATGTTCCCCAATGTTCTATCAATAGTTAAAAGTTTTATTATACCCAATAAAGTACTATTCATTAATAATAAAGATTTATTTCTTATATAATATATTCTATTTTGTTCTTTCAGTCTAATTCTTATATTTTTTTTAATTTTTTGTTAGTGCATGTTCGCAGTACATAATGATTACATCCCTCATGGGCAGTTGGTACACGTACAGAACACATCTTAATTCTTTTTATACCTCCTTCCCCTCTGCTCCCCCATCCTCCCTCCATCTCTTGATCTCTTTCCCATTTGCAAAAAATCTTTCTTCCTACTTCCTATTATGTCTTATATTTCACTTTTTATTTATATGTCCTCATACAAGAGAAATCATGTGATATAAGCTTATGTATCTGACTTAGGTCACTTAATATTATGGTCTCAAGGTGCATCCTTTTTTTTTTTTTTTACAAATGACTCTAGTTTTTCCTACTTTATGGTACAGTAGTACCGCATGGTATGAAAATTCCTTGTTATCTTTATTCATTTATCTGTTGATAGATTATAGGCTACTTTCAAGATTGAATTATTATGAATTATAGTGTAATAAACAGAGATATGCATGTATCACTGTAATATAGCATTTTTTTCAACTTCTTTGGGAAGATACCCCAAAAAGGAAAAAACTGGGTTGAATTGTATTTCTGCTTTTAGTTTTCATATTGTGTGTGTGTGTGTGTGTGTGTGTGTGTCTATTTGTCTTTTTGAGGCAGGGTCTCACCATGCAGTTCACGTTGGCCTTGCGCTCACTTCGTAGCCCAGGCTGGTCTTGCACTTGCAATGACCCTCCTGCCTCAGCCTCCTGAGTGCTGGGATTACAGGAGTGTGCCATCACACCTGGCTACTTTTAGTCTTTAAAGAAATCTCCATACTGATTTCCATAATGGTTGTACTAGTTTATATTCCCATAAAAAATGTAGAAGGGTTCCTTGTTCCTTGAAGCATCATTAGCATTATTATTTGGTTTCTTGATGATAACCTTTTTATCTAGAGTAAGGCAGAATCTCACTTGTTTTAATTTGCATTTCTCTATTGCTAAACAATGTTTTTTTTTCACATTTTCACAGTTATTTCTTCACTCTTGGTTGCTCCTTTGCTGTGCAGAAGATTTTTAATTTGATATGATTCCTTTTATTGCTTCTTGGTATTATGTCTTGTACAACCAGAGTTCTGTTCAGAAAGTCCTTGCCTATGCCTATGACTGCAAGAGTTTTTATCTATTTTATATTCTAGCAGTTTAAGTGTTTCTGTTTTAAAATTTCTAATTTTAACTGGGTCTAAATTTTGACCCATCTAATTTAGTACATGATGGGAAATATGGGTCCAGATCCAATCTTCTGCAAGAAGATAGCCAGTTTTCTCATCACCATTTATTGAAGAGGCTGTCTCCTCCAGGGTATGTCAAAGTTCAAATAGTTGATCATGCTTGGGGTTGTTTTGACTTCCTCTGTTGTTTCATATGTCTGCTTCCTCTGTTGATCCGTATGTGTGCTTTTGTGCCAATATCATGCTATTTTTATTACAGTAGCTTTGTAATATAACTTCTGGCCTGGGATTGTGATACCTCCCACTTTTCTCTTTATCCCAGGATTGCTTTTGCTATTCTGAGTCTCTTTTGCTTTCATATGTATTTTAAGACTGTTTTCCCCAGTACTGTGAGCAATACTGTTGAGATTTTGATTGGATTATATCAATCTGTATATCAATTTTGGAGGTATGGTCATTGCGACTGTTGGTTCTGCCTACTCAGGAACAGGGGACATCTTTACACTTTCTGATGTTCTTTTCAGTTTCTTTTTCAGAATACAGTAGTTTTTACTGTAGAGGTCTTTCACTTCCTTAGTGAAATTAATTCCTACATATTTAAATTTTCTTGATGCTACAGTGAGTGGTATTTTTTTCTAATTTCTTTCTCAGTAGTTTCATTGTTAGTGTACAGGAACACTACTGCTTTTTGTGTGTTGATTTTGTAGCCTACTCCATTACTGAATTTGGCTATTAATTCTAAGAGTCTTTTGGTAGAATTTATTGGGTCTTCTATGTAGAGGATCATGTTTTCTGCAAATAATGAGTTTGACTTCTTCATTTTGTATCCCTTTTATTTCTTTTCCATGTCTAATTGCTTTTGCTAATATTTCAAGTACTATGCTGAACAAAAGTAGAAATAGTGGGCATTTGTCTATTGATCTTGACTTTAGAGGGAAAAATTTCAGTTTTTAATATGATAAATAGCTTTTATCAGATCAAGACAAGGTTCATCCATACTGCTTTGCTTTGGTGATATTTTCATGAATGGATATGGGATTCTGTCAAAAGCTTTTTATTTTTTGGTATTGGGGATCGAACTCACGACTTTGCGCTTACCAGGCAGGCTTTTATGCTGCTAAGCTAAATCTCTGGCCCTAAAAGCTTTTTATACATTATAGAAATGTACATTTTTCTTAATTCTTTTATGTGATTTATTGTTTTTATTGATTTATGTATGTTAAACCATAATTGCACCCCTGAGATGAAGTCTACTTATTCATGACTTTTGAGCATTTTGATGATTTGTTGGTTTCTTGCTATATCTTGTTGAGGACTTTTGCATCTTTTTTGTTGGCATCCTAGTCTGGTTATGGTATCTTGGTAGTCCTAACTTCTGGGGTAACTTTGAGAGTACCCTTTACCTCTTGATTTCATTAAAGAGTTTGAGGAGTATGAGCATTTGATCTGACCTGAAGTTTTTAAAAACTCAGCAGTGAATCTAATCAGGTCTGGGGCTTTTCTTTTTTGGTAGGTTTTTTATTATTGCTTCAATTTCTTTGCCTATTTTTTTTTATTATTCAGAATTTTACAGCCTTCTTGATGCAGTTTTGATAATTCCTAGGAACCTTTTCATCTCTTCTGAGTTCTCCAGTTTAATGATATGCAGGTTTGTAAAGTGGTTGGTAATAATGTTCTGCATATTAGAAGCAGTGTCTGTGAGGATTTCACATTTTTCATTTCTAATTCCATTCATTTAGATTCTTTCTTTCTTGTTTGTTAAGATTAGCTAAGGGTTTGTCTACTATGTCTTTATTTTGAAGAACCAATTTTTCCATTCATTGATTTGTTGTGGATTTTTTTTTGCCTTAATTCATTGATTTCTGCTCTGATCTGTATCATTTGGACTGTTCTTGTTATTCTAGCATACTGTGATACATTGTTAGATTATTTATTTATTTATTTATTTACTTACTTACTTACTTACTTACTTACATACATACTTATTTATTAAGGGTCTCGCTGTATAGTTCAGGCTGGCCTTGAACCTACTGTGTAGCCAGGTCTGACCTCAAACTCATGGTAATCCTTTTGCCTCAGCCTCCCAAGCACTGGGATTACAGGCATGTGCTACCATACCCAGCTAGGTTATTTATTTGGATTCTCTCTATTTTTGTGATGTAGGCATTTACAGCTATAAACATCCCCCAGGACTATTTTCATTGTGTCCCATAAGGTCTAGTATGTTTACTGGCATTGTTGTTTAGTTGTAGAAACTAATTTCTTTGTTGATGTCCTCCATGACTCATTATTATTGTTGTTTAATTTCTGTCCACTGGCATAATTTCTGTGGTTTTTTGTCATTAATTTTTATGATAATTGTACTGTAATCTGATAAAAGCACAGCATAATTTTCATTCTTTTGCATTTACTAAAGCAAATGGACTAGCATGTGGTCTATTTTGGAGAAAGTTCTATATGCTAATAAGAATAATATGTATTTAGTTGTTGGGTGGAACACTCTGAAGATGTCTATTAAGTTCATTTGTTTGGAGATTTGGTTCAACCTTGATATTTTTCTGTTCATTTTTTTAATCTAGGTGATATGTCTATTTGTGACAATGTAATACTGAGGTCCCCCACTGAAATTGTGATGTATGTTGGATCTTTTATGTCCAATCGCAGTTGTTTTTTGAAGTTGGGTGTGCCAGTGTTTGGTGCATGTATGTTAATAATTGTTATCTACTCCAATTGAATTGTTCCCTTAACCAATGTGTAGTGACCTCTTTTGCTTCTGATCAATTTGGGATTCAAGTCCACTTTGTCTGAAGATAGAATATCTACTCTTGCTTGTTTTCACATCTCTATTGCACAGAATATTGTTTTCTGCCTTTTTATTTTTAGTATGTGAGTTTCTTTTTGGGCATTGTATATTTCTTGTGTGTAGCATATCATGGGGTTTTGTTTCTTGATTCATTCTGCCAATCTTCTTCTTTTGATTGGGGAATTGTGTCCAATCATATTGAGAGTTATAACAGAATGGCATTGACTTATTTGTGTCATTACACTTATTTTTCTGTTGCTGACTCCCTTTCTTCTGCTTCTATTTAACTGCTTCTCTTACATGGTGCATTAATTCTGTTTCATTTTTTTTCATTGTTAGTTTCATTGTCTCTTCCTAGGATATCCTTGAGAAAATATTTTGAAGTGCTAATTTAGTGGTTATGAAATTCTTTAGGTGCTCTTTATTTTGCAAGTGTCTTATTTCTCCATAAACTTTGAAAGCTTACTTTGCAGAACATATCAACCTGTGTTGGAAGGGGTTTTTTGGGGGGAGGGTGAGTGTGGGGCTTGAAACAATTCACTCCTAGCCTTTGTGGTTGTGTTAAGAAGTGTATTGTCCTTTACAAATTACCTTTACAAATGATTTATTTTTTTCTAACAGTTTTTAAGATTTTTGTCCCTATGTTGGACTTCTGGAACTTTTTTAATGCTATATCACGGAGTGCATGATTGTGACTCTTTGGAGTTCTATAGATGCCTCAATTATCTGTATGCTAATCTACTAGTATTTTAGTATTTTAGTAAACAGTCTAGTTATGCCAGATGTGTGGTCTTCTGATTTTTCTCTAATTCTATTTAATGTTAGCTTAGTTTTCTTTATGAAACTTTTTATTTTAAAAATAATAAAAAACAATAAAAATGATACAGAATTTCAAAACAAGATGATAAGTATTAACAATGGTTATTATATTGTGTATTGCTGTCTTGAAAATAATTCCACAGATTACCAGTTATAGGCATGCAAAATTGATCAAACAATATAAACACTAACTGTTCCTTCAACAAGCTAATACAATGAATGAATATCTTAGCTGTCTTGTGTGTGTGTGTGTATATATATATATATATACACACACACACACACACACACACACATATATTTCCCTCTTCCATTTGTTCTTTCCCCCATCTGAGTTGTTCTTTCCTTTTGGGCAGTTTCTTTCCCTTTCACAATATCTCTTGTACCTTTTGGATATTATTTACCGTTTCAATTTCTTACACTAGAGAGACAATACAATATTTATACATGTGAGTCTGATTTATTTCATTTATGAGTATGATCTCTAGTTGTATCCATTTATCTATAAAAGCCTCAATGTGGTCTTTCTTTATAGCTAAGTAGATTCTGTTGTATAAAAATACCACATCTTTTTTATCCATTCCTCAGTTGGGCATTTGGGTTGCTTCCAAGATTTAGCTATTACAAATTGTGCTGCTATAAACATGGGTGCACATATATCACCATGGTATGATGCTTTCAGTTCTTCTGGGAACATACCAAGAAGAATAGTTGAGTTGAATGGGACCTCCAATCCTAGTTTTCTAAGTAACCTCCACACTGAATTCTACAGTGGTTGCACCAGTCTATACTCCTACCAACAGTGGGGAAGTGTTCCTTTTTCCCACAGCCCTGCCAGCATTTGTTATTGAATGATGTTTTGATGACAGCCATTCTTTCAGGGGTGAGATGGAATCTCAGTGTTGTTTTAATTTACATTTCTCAAATAGATCTGAGGACCAATGAAACAGAATAGAAGATGAAGACACAACTGCAAACACACTTAGCCACCTCATCTTTGACAAAGGGGCCAAACATGTTCGCTGGAAGAAAGACAGTCTCTTCAATAAATGGTGCTGGAAAAACTGGCTTTCCACATGCTGAAAACTAAAACTAGACTCATGCCTATCACCATGCACTAAGTCAAAATGGATCAAAGATCTAAATATTAACAAAGAAACACTAAATCTACCGAAAGAGAAAATAGGTAGAAATCTTGAAGACATGGGAGTAAGCAGAAAATTCATAAATAGAAACCAAACTGCTCAGGAAATACCTCAAAGAATCAACCACTGAGAACATCTTATCAAAAAGTTTTCACACCTCAAAAGAAAACTCATGAACTGGGAAAAACTGTCAACTGTCCCTCAGACAAAGGACTTCTATCTAGAACATATAAAGAATTTTTAAAAATCAGGACCCCACCCCAATTCAAAGACTCAATATAAAAATGGGTAGCTGAAATGAAGTCTTGCTTATTTTTCTCTCATTGATGGGACAAAATGAAGGAAGGAAAGGTTTATTTAGCTCACTGTGGAGATTTCAGTCCATAATCAGTTGGCTCCAAGGCAGGGTGGTGTGACACTGGGGCAGCACTTTAAGGCAGCAGATAGCAAAAGCAGCCAGAACAAAAGAGAGGAAAATAAGCCTCTTCTCCTCCCTTATATTGTAAGCAAGCTGCCTCCCCAGGGTGGGGCGGTTCTCACAACCACCTCTGTGTTCTCCTCTTGCACAGCCTGAGGGTATTTATAAAGTAAGGATCCTGGATCCTTACTGAGTCTTTTAGTTAAATTTCTAAACTTCATAGTGTATCAACCAAAACAGCACACTTTTCAGATGAAGAAATACAAATGGCAAATAAATATGTTAAAAAAATGCTAGTTTTCTTTGTACCACCTAGCAGGTGTTGGATCCATTTTTCATGCCTTCATGTTGTTTTTAAGGTATCTGTCCTTAGCTGATCACTGACAATAGCCCTGTCTTCTAGTTACAGCATTCTGTCCTCACACTGGTCACTTCTACTTCCCATACTTTCCAGAGAATTTTTAATCACCCAAATTGCTGTTCCATACTTTTTTATGGACTCTAATGTCTGCTAAAAGTCATATTTCTGTGAAATATTCATCATCTTACAGTTAATCAAAATTCATCTTCCTGCAAGTGATCTTTTTGGAAATCATAGCATATATGAATGTTGGTAATTACTAAGCACACATGTGATGGGTTATTTCTCAGATATGTTCTTTCTGGCACATCTCCTGATTTAATTCAGCTCTATTATATTTATGCCCATAATGTGCTCCATGAAACACTAAGATCATAGGAGAAAGCACAAATTCTGTAATGGAATACTGAAGAAATACTATATTCCTTTAGGGCTATTTGTAATTCATATAAACATATCAACAGTGCTTCCATACTCAGTTCTAGCTATATTTGTCTCAAAGCTACCTTTATAAAGGCAGGATTTTTCAGCACAATTCACAATAGCTAATAGAAATAGCCCGGAGGTTCATTGAGAGATGGCAAAGAAAATGGGAAATGTATTAGAGTATTAGGCAGCCATTAAAAGGATGGGCTTAAAAAAAAGGATGGGTACTAGTTATTTGTAGGAAAATGGATGAATCCCAGAACCATAATGTTAAGAGAATTAAATCAAACACAGAAGGTTAAATATTATATGGCTTTATTTCTAAGGAAATCTCACAATTTGAATAAACCAAAGAGTAAAAGACATCAAAGCTAGCAGGAAAAAAGGAGACAGACTTTTTGAGACATAAAGGGGAACAAGAGAAGGGGGAGAGAGGAAAGTGAGGGATAAGGTAATTAAAAACGATCAAGATATGGTATGCATGTGTGCCAGTTTCCTAAAATCAGTGCCATGATATATTGCAAACATATGCCAACAAATGTTTTAAAGACTCAGGCTTCTCTTGCAATAGCTCTCTCATTGCCCAGCTCTCCCTGTCTCAGTACATGGTAATGCTATTCTAGTTTTCTGAGCTAAAGTCCCTGGAGCCCTTCTTGACTTCTTTCTCTTACAGCCTGTCCAACCTATCAAAAAACCTGTTCACTATAATTTAAAAATAATTTGACTTCACCTCCTACCACCACCACTATCACTTTGACTCATTATCTCACTTCTAAGTTACTACAAGAGCCTCCTAATTGGTCTTCCTCCTTTTCTATTGTTCCCATTCAGTGTCCTATCAATGAAACAACTTGAATTAACTCAAGTCTCTGCCCAGGCCCCATCAACTCAGCAGAAAGCCCACCCAGCAAGACCTTCAAAGACACATACATGTTTTCCTGCTCCCTGACTGTGTCTCCTACCCCATCCCACTGATTTATTTCCCTTTCTACATTTCCCCCTAGATTAACCCTCTCCAGTCTTACCAGTTTCCTGGCTATTCCAGGAAAACACCAGCCACACTCTTATTTCAGGGTCTTTGTGTTTCCTCCTCCCACAAACACCTCTTCTGAATGGCTCACTGGCTTTCTTCAGGCATCATCACTAATGTAACTTTATCAAAGAAGTCCTCCCTGGCCACTGCCTTGTGCAGTCTCTCCCCCACCTCTTACCCAAGATCACCATTCTAGATTTCCTTACCCTGCTTTGTTTCTCCTCACCGCACTTAGTACCATCCAACACATCACCCAGTTGTCTATTTATCCCTTCTCCAATATAATGGAACCTCTGTGACAGCCAGGTCTTATGGTCCTCAACTGAATTGCCAATATCCAGAATGGTAGCTGGCATGGGAGGTACTCAATAAATACTTGCTGAGTAAATAAACATATGCAAGTTTCTGAGAGACCCTGCAGTAGCGAAGCCTAATGAACCATTATTCCCAACAATATTGATCTATAAAACTGCATGTAAGAACTTACATAGCAACACCTTGTTGAGCACACTTTGAGAGCTCATGAATGTAAGGTGCACTGCTGCCTTACAAGTGCTTCCATTTTAGTGAAGGAGATGAAGCATAAACACATCATTCAAAGCAAGCTGGCGAGGAATGGGTCAAATATATACCAAAGAACCTGGGAGCAGCCTCTAGAAAGGTTGCTTCCAGGTAGAAATCCTCACTGTACTACTACAAAATACACTGTTATAACTGACAATTATGTAAGTCTGTGGCAGCAAGCCTTTGTGCACTGTGGAATGACACAGAAAGCCACTGCTGGGCTGTGACCATGTACCAACTCAAGCTGACTCTGCATTTTGCTTCCTCTTGGCACAGGGCAGCAGAGGCATTGACTAACTGACCAACCCAACCACGGACAACACCAGTGTTCAGGGATAGAAAGTAACCCTGGAGAGACAGTAGACCCAGAGGACATGGCCAGCAGCTTCAGGGACTCCAGTGTTACCTTCCCAAAGTGACTGTGTGAGACACAATCAGGAGGAGACCACTGCAGAGAGCTTGTGGGTTACACAGTAAACAGGTAAAGTTAGATTCCCTGTGCTGTCTTCCACTACCCATCCCTGTCCACAGGACACAGAAATGACACATAATATTAAAACTATCTGGATAATTAGAAGCTCAGTCTGAGCTTATTCTCTCCTGATAATCCAGAGGGGAAAAAAAGGATAAGAATGTACCTCTACAGAGGAATGGCAGTAAGAAATGAGTTCACTCTAAAATCTCTCCTAGACTAAGAAATTAATATACCAAATGGAGCTGGCCTCATGCCTGATGTTTACCATTTTCTAATTAGATGCAAACATGTCTGTGAATTTTTGGTGCTGAGCCAACTGTGCTGTACTCATTCTGGTTGATTAAAATGCTCTCAGTAGAGATTCTGTTCAGAATTGATCACTCTGCTTCTGCCTGCTGGGAAATGAGAACTTCCAGGGTCTCCTAAACTGAATGGAAAAATCATCCCATCTCAGCAAGTCTCTCTCATAGCCAAGGGTTCCAAGTTTTTCAAGGATGGTGAGCCTTTCTAGGCTATCTCCCATGCAGAGGAACTCCAAGCCAGGCCTCACAAGGATGCTTTAGAGAAGTCAAGAAGTAGCAGAGGAGTTTCCAATTAAACACAACTGTCTCAGCTGAGGGATTTACCTGAACACTTCTGAGATAATCACACGAAGGTATTCTGGGGAACAGAAAATCTTACAAGCTCTATGTAACTTGTTCCTTCAATAGAAGTGTAAGATGATTCCATCAGGTTACCTTCCCTAAGGAGCAGGCAGTAATTCACTATTCCCGAAAGAGACTCCATCTGGACACAGGTTTACCCTTCTTTTCCATGGTGCTTCTTCCAACAACACTATTTGTGGACTTACAGAAAACTGTCTAAACTGATGTCATGTCTCACATAAAGCATCTTCCCTAAGGAGCTCACTTTGCAGCAGAGGGCATAAGGATGTAAAAAGGCTGGTTGTTGTCTCCTCTGCTCTTCTTTCTCTAGCAAAGAAATATTTCCAAATGATGGTGAGCAGTAGTTAAGATGGTAAAGAATGATACTGGTGTAGCCCAAAGAACTTGCAAGTCTTTATTATAACCTAAAAGATTCAATAAATACAGTGAAAAGTGGAGGGAAAATTGACCTATAATCTTGTTTTTTGGACTTAAGTATGGAAAAATGCAACAACCCTGGTCAGAAAAATTCATATATATGAACTTCACTTCCTCTGACTTCCAATGTACTCTTCACACTTGTTTTTCTCTCCCCTCTCTTCTCCATGATTTTCCTTCCCTCCCTTCTTTCTTCCATCCTTCTTTTCCTGCTTCTTCATCTACCCATGAACAGATTGTGCAAAGTTCTGTCCTCTGCCCTTTCCAAACCAGCTGATCTCTTTCACTATGGGGCATTTTCTATCATAATAATTTCTGGATTTCCACATCTCTTTACAAGTTTTATGTTTCCTTCCTATGATTCAAACACAAATGCCCAGCTGCCTTTGTGGATCAACCCCCTATCAGTGAGACAGAGGTACCTCAAACTTAATACAAAAATTATTTTATTTCTCACAGAATCATTTTTTTGTTTGTTTCATGAGTTCACTGTCAGCCTTTCTATGTATAGTATGTATAGTAGATGTTTCATGTGTCCCTTGGCCTTACTAATCTAATGACTTTATTCTAACTTCAAACTTCCAAAGTCTGTATCTCCATGCTTGGGTATTTTATACAAGAAACTAGAGCCTTTCCCCCTCTTATGCTATCAAAATAGAAGTGGAAAAGCAGATGTCCAAGCCAATGACCAATGGTAGTGTACACAATTGCCGTAGCTCCTTTATTCCAAAAATACGGTGAATCTAAGGTGTATGTTTGCACCATTTCCTGGGTTTTCCTGGCCCCTTCCCCTCCTTTCCTTCCAGGAATAAGGCTTCAGTTACAGCAATGGAAATGTCTTGGCAGCCTTCTCTTCTCCTTTCTTCTCTCACACCGATGTTCCCTGCACGTCCAAAACAGCTACTTGGTGCCAAATCCCTACTTCAGTGTCTGCTTCTGGGAATATTCAGACCAGGGCAATCGATGCCAAAAGTAATTCTGAGGGGCAGATTCTCAGAGTAGGGTTCTGTAAGTGAATCACATAGTGGACAATGAAGATCTTACTGCTGGATGTGAGAGTGATAAACTCTGGTGGGCTGAACATAACAATTACTAAGGACTTCATCAGTGGGAATGACTGCCTCACACATCTCTGAGCACCCGAGATGGATACATGGCTATGTTAGCTACAAGGGACTGTGGCATTTATTCTTGAGTTCTTTAGTGCACTGAGAGAGGAGTACATCTGTTCTCTCTGCATGCTGCTCTCACGGGATGTCTTCTTTGGAACATCTGTCCTTCATTCTCTGTGCCTCACAAGGAAACCCCAGATATAATCTGATGGCAAACAGTTGACTCAACACTTACCCTGTTTAGAGTCTCACATGGGCTTTAAAAAGTTACAGCTGATAATTCCTGAGTCCCTCATGCCGTAGTTCTCATCTCCTTATGTGTGTAGTTGTGCGCATGTCCTTGCTATTGTTAAATGCTTTCCACGTGAATCTAAAGTGCACCCAGGATTGAAGCCTATTTGTGAAACACACATGTGTACACACTGTGTACAAAGACACATGTGCACACGTATATGCACATCCTCCAAATCAAATGTCTGCTCATGGAATTTAAGCTAGGTTCTATGATAATTGGGAGAAGTAAGAACCCATATGCAATCCACAGTGATGACATCAACTACCCTTTGGACAACGTTATTTCATTGCTGTTTTGTGGGATTCATTGTTTACACAGTCATTCTATATTTATCATTTGTTAATCCAAAGATATAAATACCTGATTTTGCAAGTGCTGTTGCTTCTTATTGAAGGAAAAGGAAATATAAGACCAGTCCTATTTGCAAAGGAATGAGAAATCATACTAAAAATCAATACTGATTTTTAAAAAGTGAGGAAACCATTATTGCTTCTCAGACAAATTTTTGGAAATGTTTCCACTTCACTTATGGCAAAGAAATTTGCAAAAAAGACTCTTATGAGAAACGATTTTTGATCCCAAGCCAAGAAACTGACTTAAGAGTGTCTTTATAGGGTTACAGAACCTTTTAGCCAGCCTTCCTCCCCTTAATTCTAATTCTTTGTGATATGATGTTACTATGACCTTGACTGTCTATTGAGTTTTTTTTAAATAAACAAGTCCTGGAAACTCAGAACTTTTTAAGTGCTTTCTGTAATAACCATGTTAATGTAAGTGTCTGACATTGTTTATTGTCTGATCTTTTATGAGTTTTTGCAATGTTTCTAATAAATATTTCTCTGATATTCATAACGTTTATTTTCATAAGCACCTCATGCATGCCTACATATGTTCATTCATTATTTCCAAATATCTATTGAGTGTTTGTATTAGAGATACAAATGCAGATAGGATGCTGTCCTTGCCCTTTCTTGGTCTCTAATGTCCTGGTCACACACTTCTGTCACAGGCCATCTAATAGCTCATATTAAGGGATTGATTTTCCAGCTGGGCTTTTGTCTTATGCTTTTTAAAAAAAACTTCTAATATTTGTGTGCTAAGGCAGTATCTAAATAGAAGCCCATATACCATGCGTATACACACTTAAAAATCATGATTCAAGCCATCATGTCTTTAACTAAACTGTGCTCTTCCTTCTGCTTTGCAAACATACTTTAGTAATGACAAGACAGATTAATGTATATTAAGCTATATTTTCTCTGTGACTGAAAGACAGCAGCTATAACAGATGACTGGATTTAATTATATTTTACACATGTTCATGTTTTCTGTCAATAAGCTGGTGGTGTTGCATGAGTAATAAAGATATAAATAATTCATATGCTGTATTTATTCCATGCAATTTGTCTTTCTAACTTCATTTTGGCAAAATCATTGATTATGTTATTGTAAACAAGATTTTTAGATAATCTGTGTTTTACTATTAAAGGTAATGAGCTAAAGAAATAAGAAACATAAGTGTAAAGTATAATTAGAATGTTTTTATAAAAAGGTAAATTAAAATGTAAAGTAGGCACAGTAAATTATTTTGTTTTCAAAAACATTATTTTATTCAAAGTTACAAAATATAATTAACAAGTATACATTTTTAAATAGACTTTTACAACTTGAAATTTAATTTCCTCTTTGAAATTTTAAGTATGTACCATTAAGTACTTTTATACAACATTTTGAATTCTGGTGTTCAAGATCCATACTGTTACCCTGTAAAGAATTAATATAAATGTCCACACAGGTTACATTTAGTTCTATAAAGTTATGTGTATTTCTAAGGTACATATTGCTTAATATTACAAAATAGTTCTCAACTACCATTCCCAGCTGTTGCAAATGTGCTTGATCATGAGTATCTCTGCAACCACACATTCAAATGCATAGAGAAGAAGAAATGAACATGTGGTGCCACTAAAATACAAAAGCTGGTCACATTTGTGCTGTCCTCCAGCAAGAATCACAGGTTAATGTATGCCAAGTGCTTCTGCTGCACCCGTCCTCCCTGGGCCCTGCAGCCTGCTTCCTCTGTGACATTAGCAATAGCACCACTTACCCCCTACTTAACACTGGTCACAACCACCTCTTGTTGTCAGGATGTAAAGCATTAATGTGAAGTGTATTTCCCGGGGACCTGAAGAATGCGGTCTTGAGAGTGAGTATTCAGGCTCACAGGTCACTGATCCTATGGGGAGTGCCAGTCCCCTGAGACAGAGGCATCCACATACTCCCCAGTGGCCTTGGATTTGCTTTTTCTGTGTTTGTGCTATGTATCTCTCTCTACACCATACAGTCCTGGATAAGGGTTTCTGTGGTCCAGAGAGAAAGGTGGTGACATCTCTGTATACTCAGAACTCAGTGTCTGGTATGAAAAATAAGGGTTAATTCTCATTTAATGGCAATTCCAATGGTCTTAGGCAAGTTAGGGTCACTTATCAAGTTAAGTAACTGAAAAGTCTAGAAGTAGATATTCAAGCAAAGCTCTATTCAGGGTTTCAAATGACACTATCAGAACACTATCTCTGTGCTTTCTTCTGTACTCATCCATTTTCACAAAGTACCAGAGATAGTCTAGCAGCTTATAACTTTTAGAGTTGCATACTATTTTCTAGGTAGCAACTCCAGAAACAAAGGAGTCCTGGGAGTTAATCTTCCCTGGCTCTGATCTGATGGGCTGGAATAATGTGCTTATCCCCCATATTCACCCTGGAGATACAGAACTGTCCACTCAGAAGTGCTCAATAAATTATTGTGAAATAAATATTTGTACATGCCCACATTATTCTCTAGTAAGGGAAAATGAGAAAACTAATGGCACTTCAGCATGGTGAGATGTCATAAAAAGTGTGCATGCGTGCAGGGGAGACAGAAGAGAGGAGGGAACACCCCTCCCAGAGGAAGGCAGAGAGGAGAGGAGCACAGATACGCTAAGTGTGGACAGAAAATGTCTTTTATCTTCCAAAACATCCTACTCATTCTGCAAATTGAATGAAACCCTTTCCATTTTTTTTTGCAACTATTCTTATTGAAGCTTACAGACTCCTGTTATAACTTGGAATAACTACAGAGCTCCAACTTTATTTCCAGTGGGTATGTTCCAGGACACCTGATAGACACTAAAACTGTGAATAGTACTGATATATATATGATATATGTATGATATATACATCATAAATATATATCATATATATCATAAATATATATTATATATCATAAATATATATCATATATATCATAAATATTATATATATCATATATATGATATATATAATATTTTTACAAATTTATATACCAATGAGAAATAAATTCTGTTTTTTATAAGCCAGTTTATGGTATGTTGTTAGAATAGCCCAATGGACTAGGTGCAATATAGAATAAGAATGTAAAACAAGTTGCTTCCTCTTCTCTTTATTGTAATTATGATACATTTATTCTAGATGAAATTTGGGGGATTCTACCTATCACTATATTGTTGCTAGGGATACAGAAAGATGCCAGAGCTTCTCAAGAAGCTGAAAGATTATCTCCAATTTTCAAGAAAAATACAAGAGAAATCAATTTCTTAGCAGAGCTGTACTTGATCAAAAATGCACATCCATAAATTCTTTTTCAGAGCACCAGCTTTGAGGTGCAGCAAGAAAAGAGGCTAACATTGCCTGTGTTGAGCTTATGCATGAAGTAATATGCAGCTAAGGATGCAAAGGCAATCACATTCCATCTGACTTCCTGCAGCCAAGCATTTTTACCATTATTGATTATCTGTCTTCCATACAAATTGTGAAGGAAAATGTCATGGAGAGAAAACTCTTTTAGTCTGCAGCTAACTGAACTAACTACTGGGAGTTTTATATGGTCCCATTTTTAATGGTTTTTTTCTATGTTGATTATAATGGAAATTTATGATTAGCCTTTCTCTTGAATACTTCATCAAATTTGTTGATTGAAAGCAGGAAAAATAGTGAAGATGGCCATACTCAAATTTTTTGTTTCTTATTCTACTCCATCATATGATAGAAAACATATTGCAAAGTCTGAAGAACCCAAGTGTAAGCCAGGGCTCTGGTACTCACTAGTGTTATGGCTTTGGGAAAGGTAATTATATCTATCTATCTAAAATGATTGTTGAAGATTCAATTATGACGCTGTTGTTGTCAGGGAATTGCAAGGAAAATGATTATATAGAGGACACATCATTTATAATGGTCATTTATAATATTATGATGGGCACCCAGGGAGTTAAATACAAAGAAAATGCAGGAAATCTATTCATAACACTAAAGACCTAGAAAATCCAGCGGAAGGCCTGGATTCCAGGGCAGTAACCTGCAAGAGTTCAGATGAAAACCTAGAGCCCATGACATTGACCCATGCAAGTCTACCCCACAGATCTGTGCTGGGAAGGCCCAAGGGTCAGTGATGCAAGCTAGAAAGTCAGTGCCAGTAGGGTGAAGGATCTGCACCAGTAAGTTGAGGGTTTTGAACTGGAGCCAAGAAATGATGTTTAAAATAAGGACCATGGTTACCCTGAAAATTATCACAGCCATCCTCAGTGACAGTGAGATCCCAAGCTCCTCTGATGATAACTGCCAAGTACATATGAGGAAGCCAGCATGACAAGCTTCTCCTGGAAATTGAATAGCACACATCTTCCCCTCTGGTGCCAGGAAGCAATGCTCAAAGTATGGACCAGACTCCCCCAAAGTGAACTGCAGCCATTCTCAGCAACAAGGTCCTGAGCTCCTCCGATGATAATAGCTGGGTTCATATCAGAGGAACCAGCATGACAAGCTCCTCCAGGAGAACCAACCGCTCCAAATGTCAACAACACTTAGGAGAACCCACAACATTCCTCTTCCTCTCCAGGTCTTTTTGTGCTGAGAACAGTCCTCACATGTGTCATCCACACTCAGCACCATTTTGATTCAGTTCAGCTGGTGTTTAAGTTGCCCACCAGTTACCAATCCACTACAGACATACACTGTAATTTTTTTATTTCTCTTTTTTGGTGAGTCTTTTATTGTTTTATTATTTCAGTGACCAAAAAGACCATGTTTCTGTAAATAAACTCATTTGATGCATCTCTTCTCAGATGATAAATCATTACTGCATTACAAATTTATTGCTATATGCCAGCAAGTGTTTGCATGTTTGAGATACATCATGCATTCTTGCAGGGGGAGATAGACCCTGGGCAGTAGACAAAATAAGTGATGTAGATAATATATTCCAGTGTCATGAGTGCTATGAAAAAAATAGAAAAGTCAGGGAAAGAAGGATTAGTAACATAGAGTTAGTATCAGATGAAGGATGATCAAGGTCCTGAAGGAGGTGACTCAGTGATCCGTGGGGCTCTCGAGAGGAGGAGCTCTCCAGGAAGTGAGAACTACTGGTATGAAGGTAGGAATTGTTGTGTTTTGCAGCTGAAAACACTGAGACTCAGAGGTAAGGTGTCAGAATTGGGACACAAGGACAAGCTGTCTGGCTTCAAAAATCTGTCTTTTGAACTCTTCAGCATGTCTCCTTATGGGCTTACAATACAAATGTGTTGAATGAATGAATGAACATACTAACAACCAGCAAGCTTTACCAGTAGTTTAGAAAATACAGTTAGGAAGCATAGGTGGAAATAAGAGAGTGAAACCCAAAGCTGGACAACCTCTTTCTTCTCTAAGCCACTTATGATGAACAAGAGGCCTTTGGAGAGAAGCCCTTTTATATTTATCTACCTGGAAGCAAATAGATTCTGGCAGCACAACTCCACAGAGGTTTGGATTTCCTTCCAAAGCAAACTGTGCAGTGAAAGTGTTTCATCTGCTCTTGGCAGCAGCGCTGACTTAAAGGGAAAGAGAAGTAATGGGGTGTACACCACTAATGTTCCCTGAAATGTTCTTTATCACTTGTCCTAGTTCCTGTCACCCTCCCAGTCCTTGCAGCTGCAGCTGAGATACACACTATGTGAGAAGCACTGAGGACAAAGGGTCCACAGGCTGTTGATTAAGCAGAGGCCAGGAGAGATGTGTTTGCTCTTCGTAACCAAAACAGGAAAGGTGAAATGAAAACATATACAAAGAGATGTTGGATGTCAAGTATGCTTTGCAAAATGATTCTGCTGTCCTCTTGTTAAATAAACTACCAGACTCTTTTGTCTCTTTATTGTGTAGAAATTCACAAGATTTGAATACCAACATTTCTGGTGGCTTGCTGTGAAACTAGTTAAAATCACTTATTTAACCTGGGACTGAGCTAACTTTTCAGGGAATAAACCTAATGGCTTTAAAAAGTAAATTCGTATGGCCCAGCAACCCACAGGTAGTTGGGAGCCACTGTGTGTGAGCTGAAGGCCTCCTTAGCGAACTCTAGCTGTGCAAGGGCAAGACTTTGCTTGGAACCTGGTAGGGCTCTTCCCAGCATCCCCAAACAGTCTAGAACCTTTGGGTGGTCACTTGGGTCCTGGTTGGGCCCACCCAGTGACCCTGAGGTAGCCAAGAGCCACTGTGTATTGAGTGGCATGAGCTGAAGGCCTCCAGTGTAAGCTCCATCTAGCCATGCAGCCTTAGTATGTTGCTTGGAACCTGGTAGAGCCCCATCCAGAGACCCTAAGAATCCAGGGAGCTTTTTTGTGCCACATGGCATGAGCTGAAGGCCTGCCCATTGTACTCCATGTAACATTTAGTATGCACTCAGAACCTGGTAGTGCCCTGCCTGGTGACCTCCAGCAGCTGGGGGGCTTCAATGAGCCATGTGGGGTGTGCTGAAAGTCCACCCAGAATACTCCTCCCCATTTAGGGAGCCTTTGAGAGCCACTAGGCATCTGGTAAGGACTGCCAAGTGTCCCCCACTCAACTGGGGAAATTCCCTGCACAGACATCCATCCTTAACCCAAGAAACAACTGAGACTTTGCATTCAACTGCCCCAGGGGAATACAGGAAAATGACAAAATGAAAGAGAAAACTGCAATCACAAACCTCCAGCCCATCCCAAAAAAGCCTAGGAGGCATGGACATAGAAGAGAATATAAGCTGTACATTTGAAACTTCTGAAATGATAGCAACTAAAGTAAAGAAACAACTTGGGGAAGCTATAAAGAAGCTCAGATCAGAAATAATCTCCCAAATAAAACAAGAAATGATAAATGTAATGAAAGAAATGCTGAACACATCTAAAAAGACATAGTTAAGAAGATAGAGGAATGTGGCAAAACAATTGAAACATTAAATGAATAAGAAAGAACTAGAATGTATGAAACAGATTCAAACAGATATCCAAGAAATAAAAAATTCCACTAAAAGCTGGCAAAACCACCTTAATGAAAGTGAAGATAGACTTTCAGACCTCGAAGACAAGATTGCAGCTAGTGAACAGGAAAAAAAAGATCTTTTTCAAATAACAAGGAATCAAGAAATAACAATTCAACAGTTGCAAGATGATGCAAAGAAAAACAATACAAGATAATTAGATGTAAATGAAAGAGGTGATAACACAAATGATATATAATTTATAGCTGAAAATTTTCCAAACATGGGAAAGGAAATTGACATACAGGTAAGTGAAGCGTATTGAACACCCATCAGCTATAACCAAAATAAATCTATACCCAGACATATAATAATCAACATCCCAGAAATTCAACATAAGAGCAGAATATTAAAAGCTGTTAGAGAAAAGAAACACATCACTTATAAAGGAAAACCCATCAGAATCACAGCAGACTACTCAACACAAACAATAAAATCAAGGAGAGCATCAAATGAAGTATTTTAAATCTTAAAGGAAAACAACTTCCAACCCAGGTTGATGTACCCTCCAAAACTGTCCTTCAAAATTGGTAGAGAAATAAGATATTTCCACAACAAAGAATATCTGAAGAACTTCATGACCAGCAAACCAGCCCTGCAAAGAATACTGACAGATATTCTAGATAGATATAAAAATAACTACAACTCCAAGACCATCAACAGAAAGAAACCACTAAGCAAAGCAAACAATTAAATGGAGGTGAAAGGTAAAGAACCAATAGCAGAAAGATGACATGATGAAAATAAGCCACATATATCAATTATAACTATTAATGTAAATGGCCTTACTTCACCAATTAAAAGAAACAGACTGGCAGAATGGAACAAGAAACAACATCCAACCATATGTTTTATACAAGAAACCCATCTAACACAAAAGGAAATTCATAGATTGAAAGTCAAAAGGTGGAAAACAATGCTTCATGCAATAAGAACCCCAAAAGAGCAGAGATAGCTATTATGTTTACAGACAATGTAAACTTCAAACTAAGAATGATCAAAAGAGATAAAGAAGGTAACTACATCCTGGTTAGGGGAAAACTTCAAGAGGAAGAGATAACAATATTAAATATATATGCACCAAATTTGTGAGCACCCAGCTATATAAAACAAATATTGACAGAAATGAAAAATCAAATAAGCAATAACACAATTATAATGGGATACCTTAACACTCAATTGACACAGAGACAGATCAACTAGACAGAAAATCAGCAAAGAAATAACAGAATTAAATCAAATACATGAACAAATGAACTTAGTAGATGTGTACAGTATTCCACCCAACATCAGAATATATATTCTTCTCAGCTGCACATGAGACATTATCTAAAATGGACCATATACTAGCCCATAGAACATGCTTAAGTAAACGCAAAATAATCCAAATTATCCCATTCATATTATCTTATCATAGTGCCATGAAACTAGAAATTAATGACAAAAGAAACTGCAAGAACTCCATAAACATATAGAAATTAAATAATACACTCCTGAACAGTCAACGGGTCACAGAGGAAAATAAAGGAGAAATGAAACAATATCTACAAGCAAATGAAAATACAAATATAATTTACTGGAACCTGTGGGATGCAATGAAAGCAATCTTCATAAGAAAATATATTGTGGTTAACTCCCACATCAGGAAAATAGAATGAACACAAATAAACAACCTGATGTTTTACCTCAACATCTAAAAAAAGAAGAGCAAGTCAAGCCCAAGCCAAAAGAAGAGAAAATTATAAAGATCAGAGCAAAAATCAACACAATAGAGACTAAAAAAAATACAAATAATTAATGAATCAAAGAGTTAGTTCTTTGAAAGAATAAATAAAATTGATAAGCCCTTAGCCAACCTTATTTAAAAAAGGAAAGAAAAAAACTCAAATTCATGTAATAAGGAATAAAAAGGCTGAAATCATTACAGACCTTCTAGAAATACAGAAGATAATCAATACCTACTTTGAAAACCTTTACTCTCATAGGTTTGATAACACAGAAGAAATGGACAGATTCTTAAAAACATGTGAATTACTGAAGCTGAATCAAGAAGATGTAAAACTGTTGAATAACCCAATTTCAGTTAATAAAATTGAAAATGTAATTAGAACCTTACCAACCAAGAAAAGCCCAGGTCCTGATGGATTCACAGCTGAATTCTACAAGAAATTCAAGGAAGACTTAATGCCAACAATCCTCAAAACCTTCAATGAAATTGAAAGGGAAGCAATTCTTCCTAACTCATTGCTGGAGCAAGTATTACCCTAGTACCAAAACCAGAGAAAGACCAACCAAAAAAGAGAACTATAGGCCAATCTCCCTAATGAACATAGATGCAAAAATTCTCAATAAAATACTGGCGAACAGAATTCAGCAAATCAAAAGAAGATTATACACCATGACCAGGTGGGATTCATCCCAGCAATGCAAGAATGGTTCAACATACAGAAATCAATAAGCATAATACATCATATTTGTAGACCCAATGATAATCACATGATCATTTCAATAGATGCAGAAAAAGCTTTTGATAAAGTGCAACACTCATTCATGATAAGAGCCCCATGGAAAATTGGAATAGATAGTCTTTATCTCAATTTGATAAAATCCATCTAAGACAAACCAACAGCCAGATCATATTAAATAGTCAAAAACTGACTCTAAAATCAGGAACAAGACAAGGATGCCCACTATCAACACTCCTATGCAATATAGTGCTGGAAATATTAGGCAAAGCAATTAGACAAGAGAGAACAATAAAAGGAATAAGGAGAAGCAAGGAAGAAGTTAAATTAACATTATTTGCAGATGACATGATACTATACATAGAGGATCTCCAAAACTCCATTGAAAGACTTCTAGAAGTAATAACCAAATTCAGTAATATAGCTGGATACAAAGTCAATGCTCAAAAATCAATAGCATTCCTTTACACAAACAACAAACTCACTGAGAAAGAAACAAGAGAAACCACTCACAATAGTAACCAAAAAAAAAAAAAAAATGAAATACATATGAATCAATCTAACAAAGGAAGTAAAAAATATATTCAGTGAAAATTACATACTCTGAAAAAAAATAGAAGAGGATCTCAGAAAATGGAAAGACATTCCTTGTTCATGGATAGAAAGAACAAACATTGTGAAAATGGCCATTCTCCCGAAATTTTTATGCAGATTTAATGCAATTCTAATCAAAATACCATTAGAATACCTCACAGATCTAGAGAAATCATCCCTAAAATTCATCTGGAGCTTGAAGAGACCCAGAAAAGCAAAGGCAATTCTGGGCAACAAAGCCAAGCCAGGAGGCATCACAATCCCTGATTTGAAGTTATACTACAAAGCTACTGTGATAAAAACAGCATGATATTGGGGAAAAAAACCAGACCTGAAGATCAATGGAATAGATTAGAAGATACAACTACAACTACAAACACACTCAGCCATCTTATCTTTGACAAAGGGGCCAAATATTCACTGGAAGAAAGGTAATCTCTATAGTAAGTGGTGCTGGAAAAACTGGCTTTCCATATGCCAAAATCTAAAACTAGACCCGTTCCTATCACCATGCACTAAACTAAAGTCAAAAGGGCCCAAAGATCTAAATATTAAAACAGAAACACTAAGTCTACTGGAAGCCAAAGTAGGTAGAAATCTTGAAGACTTAGAGGTTGGCAGAGAATTCATGAGCAAAAATCAAAGTGCACCAGAAATATTTTTCAGAATCATAACTGGGATCTCATCTTATCAAAAAGTTTTTGCATATCAAGAGAAGTCTCCAACAGAGTGAAAAGAAAACCTATGAAATGGGAAAAGTTCTTAGTCAACTGTCCCTTAGACAAGGGATTTATATCCAGAACATACAATGAATTGAAAAACATCAAGTTCTGCAGATTCAAAGATCCAATCCAAAAATGGGCATCTGAGATGAATACATACCTCTCAGGTGATGAAATACAAATGGTAAATAAATACATGAGAAAAAGTTCAACATCATTTGTCATTAAAGAAATGTAAATTAAAACAACACTGAGATTCCATCTCATTCCAGAAAGAATAGCCAAAATCAAGAAAACCACCAATAACAAGTGCTGGAGAGGTTCTGGGGGAAAAAAGAACTCTTCTGTACTGTCAGTGAGAGTGTAGATTGGTGTAACCACTGTGGAAATCATATGGAGGTTCCTCAAAACACTGGGATTGGAGGTTCCATTTGATCCAGCTATTCCATTTCTGGGCATATTCCCAGAAGAACTGAAAACATACCACAGTGACATATGTGCACCCATGTTTATAGCAGCACAATTTGTAATAGCTAAATCTTAAAAACAACCCAAATGCCCATCAACTGAAGAATGGATAAAAAAGATGTAGTATTTTTATACAATTGAATACTACTCAGCTAAGACCACATTGAGGCTTTTATAGGTAAGTGGATGTGATTTGAGACAATACTCATAATTGAAATAAATCAAACTCATATATGTAAATACTGTATTGTCTCCCTAGTGTAAGAAACTGAAAGAGTAAATAAGATACAAAAATTTTCAATAAATAATGTGAAAGGATAAGAAACTGCTCAAAGATGAAAAAATAACTCAGATAGGGAAAAGGAAAAAAGAAGGAAGATAAAAGAAAAAGATATAAATGTGCATATATACACTTAAGATTACTAAAATGATTGTACTACTAATTCTATTAGGTCTTGCAGCAAAATAGTTAACATCTGTATGATTAGATCGATTTGCATGACTATAACTGATAATTTGAGTAAGACTTTTGAAGATAACTATGCAAAACAACAAAATTTGTTATGTTCCTACCACCTTGTTTTGAAAGCCTACACTGTTATTACTTTGGGCTCTTTGTTATAGTTAGTTATTTATTTGACTCTTGTTTCTTGTTTTTCTTATACTTTGTTTTGTTTTGTTTTTCCATCTAATACAGAAAGAATAGATGTATATGTATAGGTTTATATATACCTAGAACTTCACCTAAAGAGTTTACAAGGATTGATTTTATTAAATGTGATGGTATAAACAGCTACATTGAAGAAAACAAGACATCATGGTAGCCACTGATGATTTTCTATCATTTTGTTTTGAAGTCCAGTAATGGTTTTATTCTGGTTTTGTTGGTTTTAGTCTGTTTTCAATTATTTGATTTTGATATGTATGAAGGTACGGACAGATATTTTGAAGTAAACAAGAGGCACTGTGGTAACCATTATTGATTTCCTAGTGTCTGGTTTTGAGGGCCCATAAGGGTCTCATTCTTTCATTTTGATTGCTTTTATACTAGTTTGATTTGTATTAACTTATTGTGTGTGAAAATATAGACAACTATTACAAAGAAAACAAGACATTATGGTAGCCACTATTGATTTCCTGTTGTCTTGTTCTGAAACCCTGTGTTGCATTGTTTTGCTCTGATCTGTTGTATTCTGTTTTTGTTTTGCTTTGCTTTGTTTTGTTTTATTCTCTTTAAAATAAAAATGAATAAATAAAAAGTAAATTTTCTTAGGTAGGAAATCACACTGGATTTTCTCCCAGTAGAGCTTGTATAGCACATGCACTTTTTGAGAGTGAAAATAGCCAAACTGTGAGCTCTGTCTGGTAGGAGTTTGCAACCTGGTATGAAAATAGCTCTAATCCCTACAGGGTGCAGGCTGCTCTGCATTCTGTATGAATCAATTAATCACTCACTAGCCACAGGTTACCACTTCACAGTGAGAGAAGAGAATGTGTTGGTCACAAGATTTATCATCCCTAAGAAAAACTAAGACATTGGAAACCATGTCCTTGAAGTACCCCTTTTCTGTTTCCAGATGCCACAGAGGCATTCTAAATGAACAGGGATGGAGATGTCTGGCTAATGGAGCCGACCAGTGCTGCCTATAGGAACTGTGTTCTTGCTAATCTGCTAAATCACCTGTTGCTTAGATCCTGGTTGTACAATGAAACAAGAGAGCTAATAATGTCACACCTAATCTATAAATCTATAATCCAATCTGTAAACTCCCTCTCTGCAGTAATCTAGAAAGCTGTTGAGCAATCCATCTAGCTGGCTGCCACTGAAGCTGCTGGGTAACTTTGCCAACTGGGATGTCTTTCCTGGATTTTCACAGGTGATGGCTGCTATTGACTGGGATTTGGCTTGGAGGTGCAGTGGATGCTGCCTAGCTAGTAAGCTGGAGTTAACCCTGTGTGCTCCATTGTGCCTGCTGCTGGCCTTAATAAACCTTCACTCTCACAAAAGCTGCCTCTAGACGTCTCTTCACTATCTTGGAAACCTACTCCACCACCCCAGCATGCCTGGGCTGCGGCAGAGACACAGTTGTAACCCATTCTTTTTATTTTCTAAATAGAAACATGTAAATATGTGAACAGTTCTATGGTGGAGACAATGTCCACCCACTTCTCCTGTTCCTGGACAGACATTCTATGGTTAAATTGGTACCCTGTGGGGGACATCTGCTGAGGAAATGTGGAGGAAGCAATATTACTTGCAGTCCAAAGTGGGTCAGTGTGGGGAGTCTTCCTTGTGTCTTCTCTCTGCAAGCTGAGAAAACTGAGGGATATGTTCTGACAACACAGGATGGAGTACGACCTAGTCCTTATGGGTCCATGGCATGAGCAAGAAAGAGGTGCTCATGGGGGTTAGCCACAAAGAGTTAGTTTGTTTGTGTTATTTTATGTCATGCAGCACTGATTACTCAGGTTAATACACATTCAAGAAGCACACTCAGGCAAGGTTTAAATCAAACAGTCAAGAAAGTCTTCCTGGGGGACTAGACACAGAAATGTGCTTTTCTGGAGCTAGAAAGAGAGAAAGAGGAGAGTTTAATATGCGCATAATGTTTCGGGAAGTGACATGATAAATGCACTGTCCTGTTGACTTCGTTGATCTTTAACCACAGGTCAGGATGATGAAAGACTCTATGGAGAAGTCTTGCAAAGCAGGAAGAATTTCTTACTGTCTTTATCAAAGGAAGCTCTATTCAGTAGGACTTGAGAGAATAAATGTGTTTAATTTGAGTTAATGATACATAGTCTAAGATACAGTGTGAGCTCTCAAAATATTTAGTGACAATGAATAGATTGATTTTAGCAGATGTGAAATTATGGGTACTTATAAGCTATGTCAGACAAAGTCTCTAGAAATCTTTGTTGTCTCTTATTTTCACTATCGTGTTAGAGAGGAATATGTGTGTGTTTCTGTGTATAAGCTGAGGACATTAAAGGAGCTGAGATCCAAGGACAAAAAAAAATAGTATGACTGAAAATTTAATGCCAATATTCTTGGAGAAGAGAAACTCATAAAAACTCACTTTTTGTATTACTTTGTTATTATTGTCATCACCATTATTTACCTTAAGAATTCATTTAAAAATATGAGTTAATGGTGAGGTTTTTATTTGTTATTAGTCCATGCTGGCAGGCTGCCATGTTTACATCCCACGTGTGGAGGTGGCACACGCACAGAACACTCCTAATTGTTCCCACAACCCTTTCTCCTCTGTCCTTCCTTCCTCCCATTTCCCTCCATGTCTCAGTCCCCTCACCATGGAGAAGGATCTATCTCCCTACTTCCTATTATCTACATTTTATCTCTCTCTATATTTATATTTTTGTATAAAACATAAGAGAAACCATGTCACATTTAAACCTGATTTATTTCACTTAACATTATGGTCTCTAGGTGCATCCATTTTCCTACATATGATGCAAATTTATCCTTCTTTAATGGTTGAATAGTACTCCTGTATGTAAATATCACAATTTCTTTATCCATCTCTTGATGGATATATAAACTGCTTCCAAGATACAGCTACTATGAATTGTGCTGGCACACAGATGAATATGAAGATATCACTGCATAATGATGTCTTTAACTCTTTTGGGAGGATACTTAGAAGCAGAATGGCTGGGTTGAATGGGATTTCTATTTTTCACTCTTTGAGGAACCTCCACACTGATTTTTTGGAGTTGGTACTAGTTTACACTCCTATCAACAATGTAAAAGAGTTCCTTTTCCCTGCAGCCATTTAACAGTGAGAGTTTCGAATTGATAAATATGTCTGAATTTTTCATGTCCTTGAATTTCATTTACCTAGGATCAGCCAAAACATTTATTGGCTAATATTTTTTGTTTTGTTTTGTGTCTTTGTACTGGAGATTAAATACATGGCCTCATGCTTGCCAAGTAGGCACTTGTTCCAGTGAGTTATATCTCTAGCTTATTGGTTAATATTTTACTTTATTTTTTAAATTAATTAAATGGATTGGTAAATTTTAGATATATACAATGATCACATTCTTGTAGGGAACTTGCCTAATATTTTAAATGGAACTCTTGGGCCTGACTTAAATGATATGCTTTCAGAGTACAACCTTAAAGTAATATGGAATTCTTAACATTCTAAACTACACAAGAACATATCTTTCAAAAGTTAGGGAAATGTCTGTAAAGCAAGTTAGGTTCTTCTATGTACTTGTTTTCTCCTTCAAAAACGTGCCCTTGGCTGAAGCCATTATCTGAGGCTGTGATCGAATGGCATCTCCATTCTTCTCTTCGTCCATCTGAAGGAGCCGTTCCCATGCAGAGCGGCAGCTGTGCACTCTCTTTGGGATTCTTTTATTTTTTTATGGTAGTACAATCAGTGATGGCATGGTGAGAGGGTGGGAGTTGGCTTGTTCCTCCCTTACCTGGAGCTGTGCTTCTCCCTAAAAAGATAAATTCAGGATAATAATAGATTACTTCATGTATCTTATAATATCTCAGTTTTGCATTGCAACTTTCCACTAATTACATTCAACCCAACAGGGCACAAAGGCAAATCTGGATGACACAACTGAGTATTTATCTGCATGGCTCACAGTTCTGCAGGTAGCAGCAGAAGCAGGAATTTGAGCCTCATGGTTTATCTCCAGAGCCCTTGCCCTTGAACATGGTGACACCTCCATACCGATGGAATTATCTGTCCATGGTGATTGCACCCATTACTTCAGCAGTGGTCCTCAGAGCTGTTCCACTGCAACGCACACAGTATCTGACCCTGAGGTGGTGCCTCGAAAAAGCCAAGCCAAAAAGCCCATGCTCTTTCTGTGGTATTATAGAGCTGGTAGTTTTCAAATACAAATATGTGGAACTTCTTAGAACAGAAATGCAGGAAGGTCAGCAGAACGCACCTGCTGAAGCCCTATTTGTGTGCATTTTGGTGGTTTGGAATATTTATGAATCAGAGAAGCAAGTGTCACTCTTCAAATCAATGTGATGTGTGTCTAAGATGAGAGGGTAGGCTTGTGAATTAATCAGGTGAACTTGTGAACTTGAGTCTAAACGGCCACATTTCATGTGTCAAAATCCTTGACCCAGACTTTATTTACCAGCTCATGTAGAAATTTATTTAAAACTTAAAGGATGCCCAGGACCTACTCCTGATTCTTTCCTGTGTCTAAGGGTGCATATGATAATGCTGTGCACACAGTGAGACTCTCTTGAGCGTGCTCAAGCTCTGTGTAGCAGGATAGACATTGTGGAGAGGAAATCCATATGCTGAAACCTGTCCCTCTGATCCCAAGTGCTGCAACCCACAGGACATCCTGGCTTCCAGGACTCAGGCCTGTTTTAATTACGGTTTCCATGCAGAGCCTAGTGTTGCAAACATTCCACACACTGAGAAATGGAAAAGGGGTTGCATGGGGAGGCGAATGGGGAACAGCACAGTTGACTACACAGTGGCCCAGTGAACTCTGAAGAGTACAGAGGCTCAGGCAGCATCAGCCCCTCCGTGCCTCCATCCCTTCCAGCCCAGCTCTGTCTGTCCTTTCTGGTGCTCAGTGCATGGTTTCCTGCCCAAAAGAGGAGTTCAGTGTCAGGAGCTGAAACCTCAAGTCATTAACTTGACATCAACACAGAAAAAGAGCTAGAACACAACTGTACTTACTAAAACTGTGCAGTGACCACAGCCCCATGGATTATTGAAAGACACCTTTGAACGGAAAGTGCAGTTGAGAAATGTATGTAAAAGAAAGGAAAATGGGATTGATATGTTTGTTTAAGAATGCCTTGTGGAGAAGAAGCAGATCAATGTTAATTTACTCTTCATTTAGTCTTCTGACTTTTTTCTTTAAAAGGCATCTCTCTGAAATTTTTTAAAGAAGCAAAGATAGTCATAAGAAATGTGAAGATCATTTACTGAGTACAGAGAAAAACATTGTTCCATGCCTTCAAGATGGCAAGAGGATAAATGGAAATCAAACTATCATGAGCTGCTGTTAATTCATAGTTTTCTCTTTAATGAGATTGGAATGGATACAGCCTGCATAACAACAATGAACTTTCCATCTTGCTGGCCACATTCCTTCACGATTGGATTGTGATGATTAAGCTTGATTGTGTTGCCTTCATTGTCTTGGGACCACCCAGGAGGCTTGGTGGAGCACACTTTTAGATGTGTGTGGATGGGTCTTGTAGGCACAACCTTAGCTACTATCCATGGCCTTTCATCCCTTCATCCTTGGCTCCTTGGCAGTGTTCCTCTGCTCTGGTTCACAGCCACCATTCACTAGGAAGCTTTGTATCACCACATTCTTCCACCATGAATTTTCTTCCTTAGAGTCAACCAACCCCCTAACTGCGAGCCAGATTAAACCTCTCCTACTTTAAATTGTGGAGTAGGCATTATTTCCCAGTCATGGGAAAACTGACAAGTGTAAGGGTCCTCCCAGAGAGCTCATAGAACAAAACCAATGTGACCAACTTGAGAATCATCTTTCAAGCTCCATTCCCAGATCTCTTTTATAAAATAGTAATTCAGTGGCATTTAATATTTGAAATAAGTCCAGGAAGTTCTTTGTAGAATAAAAATATCTGCTGATAGAGCTGTTCAGGAATTTACATTAAAAAATTGTATGATAATTTATACCTGTGACATATTTGATAAACTCCTATATTTCTAACTTAAGATTTAACCTTATCATAGCATTTCTGGACAGCGAAATACAAATAAAACAGACATGGTAAGAATGGGTATAGAAATGGAGAGAAGAATTATTATTTACACTTTAAACATTTTTGCATAAATAACAAGTATAGACTAGTTACCAATTCAAGAAAATCTACCCTTAAATAAAAATGGGTGGTGGCCACTGTTTTGGATTGACCTTTGGCACTAGGCCCAATAGATCAGACCAGGTAAGAATGGAGTCCCTTGTGACAGATGCCACATAACACAAACGAACAGAAAAGAGGCCAATTATCGATAAAACAAGAAGCTCACAGGGACCAATCAGAAGAGCTCAAGTTTCCTGAGCTGGATGATAAGGAAGTTTCCTGTACTGTACTCCTGGAAGGAAAGTAAGTCTGCAACAACTAAGCTGCTTTTTCTAGCTCATTTCTTGCTACAAAGCTCACTTGCTCTCCTTTGCTCCTCAAAGCTCCCTGCAGTTTATGAATGGGGCGCAGCCCGATTCATTATTACTGTTAAGAGTGAATTGAATCTGCATAGTAAAACTACCGAAATTTTTGCTTTTTAACACTACTACTATGGGCCGGAGATAGGTCAGCGGCGGCACAGCTCCTGCCCATTGGGCTTGAGGTTATGAGTTAGATCCCCAGTACCAAAAAACGAACAAAATGAAGAACCACTACTACGAAATCACCGGAGGCTGTCCTCAGTCTTCTGCTTCGGTTGAAGGACAACCCACGGTGCTGAAAGGCAGCCTCACACGGAGCCTGCAGCCTCACAGGGAGCCCGAAGCCTCGAGGGTCAGCGTGGCAGTGCGCCTGCGCAGGTGCGCAGAACCTTCCTACCGGTTTAAAGCATACACTTCGGCTCTGGCTAATCACATCCCTTGGCATTGGCTCTTGCTTCCTCTCACCTCGTTAAAGACCACACTCTTGCGTACCCTCCCCTCTCTCCTATGCTGTTTGTCCTCTCTACTGCCCCTGTTCATTTGACTCAAGCGCCTCAGTAGATTCCACCTCTAGAAGCCATCACTGGGTCGGACAGCGCCCTCCTGCTACTGCTCTCTTGCTCAGCACGCTTCCTGGGGTAAAATCTTTCTTTTCTTTCTTTCTTTCTTTTTTTTATTTTAAAGAGGATAAAACAGTAAAACCAATCAAAATAAATCAGCATAAGTGGTACAAGACTTCAAAATCTTACAGAATCAACAATAGTCACCATAATGCCTTTTGCCATTTTTGGACTTACTATTGGCTTGTTTTGAAGTCCTTTATTACATTCACTGTTTTGTGTTATTTGTTTTCATTCTACTCTGTTCTGTTCAATTTTTACTGTGTCCGAAGGTATCTGCAGCTATTTTGAAGACAATAAAACCTTTTAAAAAGTTGTCCTCACCTCTTGTAGTCCTGGATCTCCCATGCTTTCTTGAACTCATACCTCTCAAGTCTTTGCATCTCCCTTGGTCAAGGTCACCAATGTCCCCTTGTGTTGGTGAACAGCAGGAATCCGTTCTCAGTCCTGTTCACCCTCCCACTGCCACATCAGAGTCAACCACCCACTCCCGCTCTTGAATAGCTTTTTATGTGAGCAAAGCCTTGCTTTTCCTCGGCCCCACTAGCTGTAGTTTATATCTCTTTTGGTGGCTGTTCCCTACCTTCTCGTTTTGTAAGTATTGAAGTGTTTCAGGGATCAATTCTAAGACCTCTTGTCTGTACCAACTCCCTACCTAGGTGATATCGAGCATTTATATGGCCTCAAATATTTTACATATGCTGATCACTTTCAAATCTCCCCTTTCTACCAATTCTAAAATGCTACTTTCTCACATTTTACTGTATCTGCAATTGAATGATGTCTTACAATTGATCATTCAGCCAAGGGTTTGGAAGTAGTTGCACTGGCCTGCACAAATACCCAGCTATATATTTGCATAAAAATATAAATGTATAATTTTTCATATTGTCAACAATTCAGTTGAATTTTGTATACAATTGCTAGTTGGTACCACACATCAAGAAATGCAATTGAAAGGTGAGGAACTGTCAAATGTCCTGGAATAGATAAAAGATATTCCAAGTAAAGAGAATGGTGTGACTAACCCTGTGTCACACAGGACCATCACTGGATGGTCAAGCATCCATTTGCCAGAGACCATGAACAAAAGTGCTGAACTTTCAGTATCAAGTGATTCATTTAATGAGCTGGGAGAAACGGTGTGCAAATTGCAACGCGGAGATCTGCAACGGGGAGGAAACCTTGAGATGGGGCGGCACTCTTGCAGGAAACACTTGCAATCACCAAAGTTCTTGAGGGTAGCGGATGGGACCTGTGGTGCATGCATGTGTATTTACAGGTCTCCTAATAAAGAGGAGCCACATCTAAACTGGATACAGACTACAGAATTATGGCCTGTGCATCAGTGGGATTTTGGGTGGCCTTTCTGAAGAGTGGGTGTGCTTAGCAGGCAGGAGGCTTGTGTACCCTATTGGGAGGCAGCAGCACAGACTCTGACAGTTGCATTAGTAGCTTCCTTTAAGGGCTTCTTCGTTTACATGTGCTTGTGCCCCTAAATGTATGGTCCTGCCTTTTAGCTTTGCCCCAGACTTGCTTTAGCCAGAAGGACGTTAGCAAATACGATCCAAGCACAGGATTAATATATACATATGTTTTCTGCTTTCCTTTTCAAATGAGTGGTTTTCTCAGTGAATGCGTACATTCCTGAGTGTGTACTTTAGAAAGACAGAGGAGAGGTGAAGCATTCAGCTGTGCCAGGCTTCCCAACCAGCCCAACTGCCCAGCAGAGGTGTCTTTAATCAGCCCACAGCTATCTGCCAGGCACTTGCCAAGGTCGGAATGTCAGCTCCAACTCCTTGTAAGCTGACCACCACACAGAGCAGTGTAACCTGCACACTGGCAGGGCTCATGTCCCCCCAGTGGGAGCTGTGTGGACGGTGGAGTGGGCACATTGCTTTTAGTGACAGAGGCAGAGTTAGGATCCGTGAACACAGTGACTAAAAAGCAGGTTAAAATTCCAGGTGAGGCAGAATCATCTAATAAGTTGAGGAAAGGAGAAAGGTGGAATCTTCTTTTCATAATAATAATAGTGGATGATAATAATAAAAGGGTCTACCATATACCAGTCACTAGGCTATTGCTATACCCATTTTACAGATGAATAAATTAAAAACCAGAGAGGTAGTCGTTTATGCACCATATCACCAGAGTTCCACCAAAATAGGAGAGTTCTCTCCCAATCTGTCCCCCCTCCCTCTCTCTCTGCCTGTCTCCAGGAATTTCTTCTGCAAGAAATTATTTATGCCACCATGAGGGCTGCCTGAGCAAGTTTGGAATCCCTGCATCCCTGCAGCAGGCCAGAACTCTCAGGCAGAGTTGGAGCTGTACTCCACAGGCAGGTTGCTTTTCCCTCTAGGAAGCCTTAGTTCTGCTCTTCTGGTCTTTCAACCCATTGAAGCAGGGCCACTCAGATTATCTAGGATAATCTCCTCTGCTTAAAGTAAGTGGATTGTAATTTGTAATCCCATTTTCAAAACAGCTGCACAACAACACCCAGATTAGTGCTTGACTGATTAGCTGGGAACTATAGTGCAGCCAGTTTGAGCCATAGAACTGACCACGGCTGCTTTAGTCTGTAAGTGGTGGACAGTGGAACCCAAGTCAACCTACTCCAAAGCCACTGTGCTCTGCATACATCATCTCAGCCTGCACTCCAATAAGGGCCTGCCTCACTGTTACCAGACATATGCAATCATAAGCTGATTAACCATTTGTCAGACACTGGGAAATGTACACAGACTGATCAAAACTATGGGATGTGAATACATTTTAAAATATAGTATAGTAAAAGACACATTGTTTTAATCCCCCTCAATTTATTCCACTTCACTTTAAATGAACTTATCCCATTATTCTTGCTGCTTTCTGGAGCAGTTGTGGAAGTGTTTTGTGAGTGTCCTTACAAGTGCAATAAAGATACAGTGACTGCTGCTGCGGAGGAAGGCAGGCTCCGAAAAGGACTGTGGCATCCTCACCCATCGAACTCATCAGATCCGGCACCGTGCAGCTTCCAGCTCTTCCTCAAAGTCAGCATAACCGCAGGAGGTAAACATTTTCTTGCCAACATGTTTTTATGAAGTAAATTCTCAATTTAAGAAGAAAGCCAGGAGTGGTGGCACAGTTATAATCCCAGCACTTGGGAGGCTGAGGCAAGAGGATTGCTACAAGTTCAAGTCCAGGCTTAAGGAGTGCAAGGCCAGGCTGAACTAGATAGTGAGACGCTGCCTCAAAAATAAATAAATAGATAGATGAATGTAAACATTTTGAATTGATTCAGGACATTTGAGCAGCCACAATAGCACATCTAAAGACACTCATGAAAGACTTCCAGAATTGCTTCAAGAAGAGGAAGAATGATGAGATAAGTGCATTCAAGTTTATTTAGGGGGGTATTTTGAGGTTGCCTAATGGCAATGTATCTTACTGTAATAAAACTTTAAATTTCTAACAAAATATTCACAGTATTTCTTGCCACACCTCATTTTTTTAAGCTTAATTGGAAGTTAGGCCTTAAGTTCAATAATACTAAGTTTGTTTAGTAGAAACCTTTCAGAAGCAATCATTAGTAAATAATGATTCATAAAGAGCAATGTGTGAAATAGGCACATTTATAGAATCTAATAAGGCTGCTTAGAAACAGTTTCTTGTTGGATTTGAAAGTATCTCTTAAATATTATCTAAAATATTAATCTGAGAAATCAGAAAGGCCTTATTCAATAAATTAAAACTTCAGCTTATATTATTATATGTATATTATACTATGTTTGAAATAACTCTGAATCAAGTAAGTTTTAAATACAGTATATGACCTGTAAAGAAATAACTCTAATATTTTACTCAGTGAAGTTTGATGTGGTGGACGGAACAAACACCTTCCAATGATATCTAGGTCCCAATTCCCAGAACTTGCAAGTGCTAGGGGCTGTGATGACGTGGGAGGCTGAGGATTTCCCAGCAGAGAGATGAGCCTGGTGTGAGCAGGTGGCTTCAGGAAACCACAGTCGTCCTTACAGGAGAGATGCAGAAGGGTCAGAGCCAGAGAGGAAGAGACTGCAGTGATGTGCTGTGAAGATAAATCAGAAATACATGTGGCTCCCTGAAGCTGAAAGACACCAGGAAGAAGCAGCAAATAGAGGAAAATCTTTGTTTCTACTAGGGAATATGCTTAAAGACAGGACATGATTCTCTTTACTTGACATGACTCCGGACTCAGCCCACAGACATGGCAGCATTAGAGGACTCTGCAAACAAATTTTCTCCAGTAGTTTCTTCCTACACTTTTCCCTTTCCAGATCCTGTGCTTGAAAACCGCTCTTTGTTCTGATATTGCTCTACAAATCTATTCCTGTTTGCTGAAGGTACAGTGTCAGTGGAGTTCTGAGCCATCTTAGGTTACTTCTCATTGTGGTTTCTCCTGTATGGTGTGAGTTGCATGCATTTATAAATTGTTTGTTTCTGTCTTGCTAAATCTGTCTTTTGTTATATGGGTCTGGTCCAACTAAAATGCCACAGGAGTTAAGGCAAACAGTGATATTTCCTCCTCTGTAGGCCCTGGTAGCGGGGCCAGATGCTGGGGTGCAGTGAGCTCAGGGAGAAGGGTGGGATGGGAAGGCATAGGTTACTATACTTTCAAAGGACGGGAACATGTCTAGCAGATTTCCCTTTCTTCCATGTAAAGAAATCTTAGAAAAATTCTTGAAGAAGAACTTTTCTCAAGGTCTTGGACAAAAACCCTCTAGGAGTCAGGTGGTGAGGCTAGGGACATAAATACGCACAGTACCTGGGTCACCTGTGACCTGGACGCGGCTTGTCCTCACAGACCGCAGGGTCAACGGAGCACCACCTTGGGTGCTGACGGCAGCCTTCCCGACAGGACAAACAGGGCTGGGTTAGTGATGGCCTGTGGTTAGGCCCAGCGTCACACAGGGATCTGTCACATGAGCCAGATATCTCGTGAATCCTGGGGCAAGGACTGAAAAAGATTTGCATGTAGCATCCTCCATGTAAGTGACAATTTGTGCTCTTACTCACCAATATTATAAACATTGGAGATTATTGTTCTTTAAAATATTTGGCACTGTAAAAATTTCACTGATTTGATTCTAATTATTGGTCGTTACGGAAACAGAACTCTTCCCTGTGTTTACTAATAATGAATACATATAGTATTTTACCTTTTCAAGTTAAATTTTACATGTTTTTCTTATTACTTATTTTTTAATTTAATTTTCTTTTAGTTATATAAGCCAAAAATGTTTCTAATTTTTTCTTTTGATTATGGTGGGTTACAGAAAATTTGAGTATTTTTATAAGCAATATTCCATTTTCCCCTTATGGCTTATTTGAATAATCATTATTGGAAAGTCCTTACTTAGTGCAAGGTTCTGAGACCACCAGTACTTTCTCAGAGACAGATGCAGGTATATGTATTTGTAAAATTTTATCTGAGTTTACCACTAGGAGACAAAGAAGCAATATTACCGACTGTACATGAGTTAAATAACAGATGTGTAGGGGCCAGTTACTGATAGACACTAAGAGATGACACCCTGGGTTACTGGTCATCAAAAAAAACTTCAATTAACCTGGAGTGGATTTTTATAAGGTTTTGAGGAATCATTCTTACTTTACTATGATCAGAGCCAGTTACTAAGCCAGTTATGTCAATGGCTTGAGCATTTATTAAACAGTGCATCTCCTTCTTTCTGATTTGAAATGCCAGTTATATCATATACTAAGTTTGTGTGGTTATTCTGGTGCTGATTTCTTAACACTTTAACTACTACAGATTTGCACTTTATTTTAATAGTGGTACGGCAAGATTTGATCTGTTAGTCTTGTTGTGTAATTTTTTTTTTTTTTGGCTGTTCTCATCCATTTATTCTTCCAGACAAATTTTAGGCTTGTTTCATTAGATCTTTCCTCCTACCTTAATTTCTACTCGAACTTTAGTTGGGTTTATGGTATATTACTAAATGAACTTCAGAGAGTAAATCAATATCTTCTTAATATAGAACTTCCCTATTCAGATGATGGTAGGTATAGCCCATTCACTTGGACTAGGTTTTAATGAGACAAGGATGAAAACCGTGTTCTTGGTTGAAGAAGAGCAAGAGGCTCTTGAGATTTTTTTTTTTCCTAAATGGAAGGAGGACAAACCCTTTTATTTTTGTGCCATAAAAGCCATATAAATATCACACCCACACCACGCACAAAGTCTTGCACCACATAATGGCTTTTTAGTCGATGGACCATATGTGTGACAGTGATCCCATACGCTTTTTTTTTCTTAAGTTTTTTGAGATAGATTCTTACTAAGTAGTTCAGAGAGGGCTTGAACTCCCTGGGTGACCCAGGCTGTTCTGAAACTTGTGGTGACCTTTCTGTATCAGTCTGCTGAGTGATAGCATTGCACGCATGTGCCACCATGCCCAGTTAGTGATTCCATGATATTTTATTACCTAGTGACATCATAACTATCTTAGTTTGTGTAAGTATACACTCCAATGTTCACAAAATGCAAAATCAACTAAAGATACATTTCTCAGAACATATCCCTGTCATCAAGAGACACATGCCTATAGGCATAGTATAACATATATGAATCATACTATATTATGTATAGACTGAGCCAGTATGTGTACCTTGATTAGGACAGTGATGCTCATGTGACAAGCCTGCCTAGGGGACAAGTGCTGCCATGGAGTGATAGGAGGACATGCCACTCAGGAAGACTGTCCTCACATCAGTTCATTTAAACATAATCCCTCTGAAGCTGCTGGTTAGAAGAGTAGAGGAGCTTTCACCTCTGCTGCCCTGCACTGTATCCTTATTCTCCTCTGGTCAAAGGCACGAGACTGTCTAGGTCAGAAACGCCCACTGTCTGGCCTGGCGTTACTTGCTGGGGAGCAGCATTAGTTTCCTTCCAGCACTTGCATATGAAGTCATCCTAGCCACTTAATCTTCCAGCGCAGTGACACCATGAAACCGTCGCAGCCTGATGGGTTCAGGAACATCTCTCCTAGGCTTATAGCCAGAAGTGGATTGACGTTATGGTGCAAAGGAAGTAGAAAACAAAAGATTTTTCTAGACAATGAAGAAACGAGAAAGAAAGAAATGCAGTTTTCATTAATGGCTATAAGTGAAGATTTTGCTTAAAAGTCTCAATGATGCTTCATAGTGCAGTGAGAATGATTATTTGATTTTAATACCTCAAATAGAACTGCTTCTATTTTTGGCCTCATAAAGAACATTTTAGAGAAACATAAAACAATTGAATTCTTATGTTTGTAGTATTTTAAATTACTTATACTAGATTATACTAAAGTTACTAGAATGATATTTAAATTGTATACATGAACAATTTAAAAAGGTAAATCATGCCCATAATATGATTAATTTAGAGAGAGGGAATCCCGAGATAAAGCTGGACAGACATGAGTGGGACACAAGTTGTAATCTTAGACAAAATGTACAATATACCCACATCCCCAGAGTAAAGGTATGCAAAAGACAGAGTCAGCCTTATTTATAGACCTTCTACCTCTGGTTCTGTGGTGTAATTTGAGACCACTCTGATCAGATATACATTGTTGTTCTGTTCCTGTAACTCTAGCCTTTATTCTGACTTCCTGAGTCCTTCTGGATCTTAGACCAGTAGAATGACCTTGAAGAAGTAGTTTAGATCTCAGTTTCTTGCCTGTACAGTGAGAGGGTCAAAGGAGACCACTAATGTATCTTTCAGTTCAATGGCCTTGTGACTTTCCAAAGTCTGCATAAGAAATGCTTTTAATTGGAGGAACATCTAGTGTCAACAAGTAAATTTATTAAAGACAAATTAAAAAATCAACTTTGTTCTAGAAAAGATTTAAAACAATATACTAGGAATCTGTCTGACTCACAAGGTTATAGAAGCCAAGAAGGACCACAATGTGTCATCTGAAAACTAGAAAAACCAAGAAGTCTGATTGTCTAATTCATTTTGAGTCCACTGACCTAAGAACCAGGGGCCACTGGTACAAATTCCAGTCCACTGCCAAAGGCCTGAGAAGCAGGAGGCTGGTGGTGTTAGTTCCAGAACTGGAAGACCCAAGGACCAGGAGCACCTCTGAGGGCAGGAGAAGACGGATGATGCCCTATGTCAAGAAAGGAGATCACCCTTTCTCTGGTGTTTTGTTCTAGTGAGGCCCTCAGTGAAAGGAAGAAAGCCTCCCACATTGGTAAGAGCACATTTTCTTTACTCTGCCCACTTATTCAAATGTTAATCTTTTCCAAGAACATCCTCCCAGATGTACTAAAAAATAATGGTAAATATGACTTTGTAACCAAAGAAAGCAATGATATAAGCAGCAATTGAGGGAAAGACAAGATGAAATGTGCCCAACTCAACCAGGGAGCCAAAAAATCTCAGGCACCTTTAACTAAGCCTTTGAGACATTCACCTGCAGATTTCCCGGTAGCATTTCCTGGGTACCTATCCCTATTTTTGCTCTCCCCTGGATAACAGGAGTGGAGAAAGACGAGGGCAGCTTGTGTTGTCTGCACAATCCTTCTTTGCGCCTGTGCCTCACTGTGAGCCTACATAACACTGAACATGCCCCAGACCTGCTGAAACTCTGGAGGTGGGGCCCAGGAGGTTTTAACAACCTCTCTGTGATTTTCTTCCCATTTTAGCTTGAGAGGCTCTGCCCCAGCATCACACTGTACACTTAATATCACCAAAACATACTCCAGCGTTGAGCATGAACATTGATTAGCCCTGGAAATTATTCTTGGCAGGCTACATTAGAATAAAAAAATTAAGACATGAGGATAAAGAATTTGACAGCACATGGAAAGACCAAACATTCTTAATCTGTTTTGTGCTGCTATCACAGAATACTACCACTAGGGGACTTATGAAGAACAGAAATCTACTGGCTCACAGTCCTGGAGACTGGGAAGCCCAAGACTGAGGGATGAGCATCTAGTCAGGGTCTTCTTGTTGCACCATCTCATAGCCAACGAAGGGAGGAACAGGTTGAGGGATCTTTCTTCTGTATAAGGAGTCCATGCCATGGCAACAGCACTACTCACTCCTAAGAACCCAGCTATCACTCAAAGGCCTCACCTGCTGCACCTCTACACTAGGGATTAAATTTCTAACCCATAAACTCTGAGAGATACTATTGTCATCCCAGATATTGTGTACAGTCATCCAAGTATTGTAATCCTTTTTCTATTTATAATCCTATTGAGACATTATTGGAATCCCAGCAAGTTAACTCCAATCTACCACCTCCAATGCAACCCATGGCCAGAGTAAAGACACTGAGACATATTCCAAATTAATGGCAGCCAAGAAGTCCTAAGTGCAATTCCTGTGAGGATGTGAGAAAGGCCCTGATCCTAGGCCTCTCCCAGAATTTATTATCTTGTGAAGAAGGGGGGTGGCTGGAGGATGAGTGACAGTGAGGATGGCGGGGATTACATGAGTAACTTGAGCTGGCTGGCCAGGTGGGGAGAAAAGTATCTTTGCAAAATGCAGAGATAAGGATATGCAGAAGGATCAATTTGCATAATTCAATTAAGGTAGCAACTGAATTGTTTCTGTTGCTTCAGTTTCTAATATGTAAAATTTATGCCCCGGGGAGTCTCTTTACCTTGAGGCTCCCATCCAGTTGACATTCCGGATGGCTCTACCATCCTGCTGAGCTCATATCTTTTACAGAAAGCACTAAGCTAGGAAACAGGAGACTGTCTGATGGCTTTAGAGATTACAAATCAGTACCTCAGCTAGCATTATTTGCAATGCTTAAAGCCAATTAAAGAGAGAAGGAAATACCCTAGCCAGCTCTCTACATATCAGTGCAAGGAAATCAGTCTTGATATAATCAAAATTGCAGCAATTGTTCTGCATTTAAGGGGAGTAGCCCCAGTTGTCTCCCATAGGATACATTTAACCACAGTGTACTCCTTGATGAGGGGGCTGATTTATCCATCATTATGTCACCAGAGTTATAGTTTGGTCCCTGTCATAGACATCTGCCTCAACTGTGCTGAATTCCTAAAATTCATGAAATTCTTGTTTAGGCTGAGATCTAAAATGTCTCCCAAAGGACACATGTATTTGGAAGGTCACCAGATAATGGGGCCACTGTGTTCATCAGCAGATTCATCTCTGAACTCAGCAGCGAATATGCTGTTTTTAGGCAGCAGGGCCTGCCTGAAGGTGGTCACTAGAGGGAGGACCCAGAAAGGTGGGTTCCGGTTCCTGGCTCCTCCCTTTCTTCTGTGCTTCTGGGCTGTTAGGACAGCAGCAGCTGTGTTCCCCTGGCTCTTCTGCCTTGCTGCTTCTGTGCCTTGGAGCTAGCAGTTTAGGACTGGAACCACTGGAAACTGTGAGCCAAATAACCCTGTCCTTCTCTAAGTAGGAAGTAACTGGAAAGTTACTTTTCTTCTCTCCGTTTCCAACATTCACGTTTATTCCTCCATGTGATTATTCAGATTACTTGTGCTTAAATATAGCTTTCAGAGTCATTTCTGCACACTGGGTTAAGATTTTATAGTAAGTAGGAAATGCTTTTTAATCTAGCACCTCCCAGTATAATCAATGAAACTAGTGCCTGGACGGAGGCAGTACAAGCTGTGGAGTTTTGGTGGAGAACACACATGAACACAAAGAAAGAACAGGGGTGTGGAACTGTTTCTGAACCAGTGGCACTAAAGTTGGGAACCCTGGCCAGCTGAAATCAAAGGAGGCTCTGAGTTTTGAGAGTGTAAAGAGAGAAGAAAATGTACCAAGGGTGGGCCAGAGGACCAGGAGGAGAGAACTTTGTATTTTGGTAGGAAAATTTTGAAATATCCATACTCCAGTTTAAAAATGGTACCTTGGTGTCATAGAGAGAAACCAAAGCAGAAGCTAAACACACTGTCTAAAGGAGTTTCCCATTAGAAGAGACCAGGACAAGAGAGAGAATCAGCATAGAGGCTCCAGAGAGCAACTAAATGGAAGAGAGGAGTTGAGCAAAGGGAGCAGGTATAGCTGAATTGTGGTTTCCTTGGCTTTTGTGAGCTTGAAGGCTCTGACAAGTTGTTACAGGGGAGCAGGAGGAGGCTGGATCATTTAAGGCTCAGACTGAGGGACCCACTGCTTGTTCCTTTTTCTATACTTTCTCTTTCAGACCCAAATCAAGGAATTATGGAATCCAGTGTCTCCATCAACCATGTAGCAAAAATTCCAAGGATAATGGTGCCTGCGTTTCAGAATCTCCGGCGTGGTAACCAGACCCATTGCTAAACACCCCTTTTACCAGGAAACTCCTCCTGACCCCAGACTGCCCTCCCTAGGCGGCTTGTTGGCTGGACTGTCGATGCCAGCTTTGACTACATGGGGTGTTCTCCAGGGCTGTGGTTTTGGGCACCAAATGCCCAATGTTTTGGACACCAGGGACAGGTTTCATGGAAGACAGGTTTCCCACTGATAGGGGCAGGATTATGGTTTGGGGATGATTCAAAGGCAGGTCCACCTAGTTCCTTCACATGCACATGTGTAGTTCATAGTCCCCGCTGATCTGACAGGAGGTAGAGCTCAGGCAGTAATGTGAGCCATGGCTATAAATACGGATGAAGTTTTCACTCGCTTTTTGTTTGCCTCCTCTGGTAGTGGTTCAAGACCCAGAAACTAAACACTTCCTGCAGCTATCCATGTTTCCAGTTTGTACTGGTCTTTATATTAACAAATTCTTCAACATTCCCATAATCCAATAGGCTGTCAAGTAACTTCAGAATCTCCCTGCAGTCACTTTGGCCATTACAATGTCATAGGAGTTTGACGCTGGTGCAGTTTCCAGCCTCAACCCTCTGTGCTTCCCTCGAGGTTATTCTGCTTTTAATTTTGTGTTAGGGTTCTGTGTAAGAATATGTCCTTTAGGAGGAAAAAAAAGCATTGCTGCTGAAAGATAAATGTTTACAAATCAAAGCTTGAGACTGTTTTAGTAACACTTGTGTTTATTTTCACAAAACAATTTACTCAAATATGTCCTATCCTCATTTCTTACATTCTAAGATTGGCTGCATAATAGTCTGTTTCTGATCTGTATACCTTTTAGTGTTTTCAGATTTGTAGAATAATTTGTGTCAGGCATATGCTGTTTTTCTCCGACCAATACGTTTTCCTCTGGAGAACTTCCCTCTATAACCCCACGTACTTCTAGGAGGCTCATCGCTGCCCAGGCTTAGCTGATCATCCATCACTTTACTACACAGGCAAATTGAGTGGCCCAGAAATGGACATTGGTTGAAGTAGCACTAATGTGAGCCTTTTCCTAGGTTATATACTATAGATGAAACAGAAAAACACTTCATGAAGGGTGTTCTGCTGGTAACAATATTGCCTGTAACATGCAAATAACATTAGCTGGTAAGTGAAACCATGCAGAGATAAGCAGAGCAAAGAATGGAGTCTTGTTGATAATATTTGAGCCTCTGATTCCTGCTGAGCCTGAAGCCATTTCCGTATCTAACCTTTCCCAGTTAGAACCAAGATTCTACCTGCCCCCATGCCTTCCAAGGTTAATCCCATGGATTTTGATCATGCAGTGCTCGTTTGTGCTTGTTCATAATGAAGTTGTGGAAACAGATCCTTCTTTTATCCAGAAGCATGTTCCTAAGGGAAAGGCCCATTCCTCTCTACAGCCTCTCAAGGGTTTGAATGACTGAGCATTTGCTTCTCTAGAAGACCTTTCTTTGACTGGTGGAAGCAGGAATAACCACTGGGTGCTACTGAGAGTCAATGAAGGGAAGAGAGTGATTCACTCACCTCCTTTGTTTCTGGTGTACTAATTCTAGTCCCCCTCTCTGGTGACTTCCCCTGAACTGTCATCTGCACAACCTCCACTCATTCTTACAATGCTGCCTCTTCTTGGAAGTATTTCCTGAACTTTTTCATCAGCATCAGCATGCATCTGTCACTTAATGTGTGTGGGACATAACAGCCTCATAAGGTATGTACTAAAATTATGCCATTTAACAAAGGAGGAAAATTCAACACACAGCAAGGTTAAATAATTTCCCCAATGCCTCACAGCCAGAAGTACCCAAGAAAGAATCTGATTTTAAACTATTTGGCTCTGGACCCCATCTTCAGATATTTTAGAATGTACTGCTTAAAACTCTCATGGTTCATTTTAGCCTCTCTCTTATATTTCCATTGTTTTTATTTTATTGTGAATGTAGTAAAATACAACAGAACAAGAAAGAATAAAGCCAATCGAGGAAAGGCAATGCAACTGGTACAGAACTTCACAGCAGGTTACCAGGATAACAGTAATAGATACCATGATATATCTCGCTATTTTCACAATAGTTGTCCAGTCAGTTAGGTACAGCAAAATCAAAGCAAATACAGAACATCATAAAGCCTATCAAAACAGAGTGTTGAATAGAGCAATACAATTAATCAAAACAAAGCAAAACAGTGATAACAATATTTGCCTTCAAAGAGATGGTAGAAGGAAAATACTGCATATGGTCAGCCTCTCAAGAGATGCTCAGACCTCTGGCTCCCATTTGCTAACATTGGGTGGGGGGATGTTTGATTCTCAGCCCGCATGCTGGTAGACTCACAGCTGCCTAGCAGGAAAGCGAGCGGGATCCTTTGTTGCCCAGCCTCCTTATATTTCCATCATTGCATCCAGCTCCCTCCCCACATATACAAGCTGCTCCAGGAGGACCTGGTGAACTGTACACAGTACCTGAAAGCAAAGCAATTTTCCGAGTGTTTGTTTCTTCATTCCCAGGGTGCATCAGGTTAAATTTCCTAAAAAAGAGCCTAAGGTGGGTGTATAACACCCACATTTATTTTTAAAGAGTATTTATGTTAATTAATTTTTTAATTTTGTGAATTTTATTGTATTGTACAATGTATATCTAACAGGAAAATAAAGTAGCAATAAAATAAAGTATTAGATTGTTAATATGTATTGGATGTTTATAATAAACATTAACATTTTCAACATCAATTATTTACAAAATCTAAAAATCAACAAAAGAATAGATTGCTATATGAACTACAATGAAAATACAAATAAAACTCTACAGAACAAAATAGTCATTACTTCAATCGTGATAAGGCTGTGTTCACACGTGGAAACAGCGTGTTCTGTATACAAGTATCCTTTACAGTACCAGCACACGTGTCCTGTTTTCCTGTCCTGGTTTAAAGGATATGCTTGACATCTCACTGTCTTGGTTTTTTCTCCGGAAGTTCTTGTGATGTTTTATCTGTCTGTTAGCTGGTCTGCTCCACAATTCTTTTGTGGAGTACTTTGGGCAGATACAAATTTTTCTTCCTCTGTTGTTATTGATCTTTTACCAATTCCAGTACCAATTTTCTATGGAAATCTCGGGATGATATTTTGTGCTTGTTACTTTCTTTGTGAGCGATGATACTATTTGTGCTTCATGAATATTATCATACACAAATAGTAAAATACAACCATTGGCCAAGGCTTTGTGTTTAGAGAGACAACATAGTTGCTGCATAATTCATCAACAACATCTATCCCACCTTTTGTTTTGTTGTAAAATGTGACTAATTCTGGCATCACTTGTGTTTAGAATTCACTGTCATTTTTTGTTGTTTTTCTGAGACAGGTCTCACTATGTATGTATTCAGGCTATCCTTTAATTCATTACAAAGCACAAACTGAACTTGAACTCACAGGATCTTCCTGTCTCAGTCTTCTGAGTACTGGAATTGCAGGTGTGTGCTACCATGCCTGCCCTCACTATCAATCTTAGCATGGTATAATGTTGACAGTATCACTACTACTTTGTTTTTCTTCTCCATAGAAGAGGTTAATGTTATGTTTTTCTGAAATCCAAAGATTGTACTCTCCAATTCTCTACTGTGAACTTGCAACCTGTTTTCGGGGATCTCTGCTTTGTCCTTGTGCATAGTCTCTGGGCCCAGCACCTGATGTTCTTTTAACAAATGTAAAATCAGTAAGTAAGTGGAGAGCTAATTGTGGAATGTGACATTTGGGTTACATCTATAACAAGTCTGTTTACAACCTCATACAGTTTATTATTGCATGAATAAAGACCTAGCAGCTGAATTCCAGGATAAATTTCTAAATTCAAGGTGTAAAATGTCTTCCCATTCACAAGGACATATATTTTTATACCATATTTGGAAGGTTCATTTGGCATATATTGCACAAAACCACAATGACCACGAAATGATGCAAATTGTTCATCAGTTGTCTTGTATTCTGAGAGTGTGTGAACTGCTTGACAGTTCAAAACAAAGCTTTCAAAATATGAGTGAATAAAAGATTGTCACATATTTTTCTTTCTTAGCAGAACTTTTTGCCATCAAAACATAGGTAATTTTGCAGAAAACCAAATCTCTTGAGTGTCATTGTCATTCTACAAGTCTCAATGCTACATCTCTCACTTATACATAAATTCTTTAAATTTCAATGCTTAGAGTGATATAGTTCCTGTTATATAAAACAGACCTATGGAGACTTTAAACTCATATAGAAAGAGTCATGATAAAAATATTTCTGAGTATTACTATCGGTGCAAATAGAATGTTTTGCTTGTGTTTCATTACTAGTGTATTTGATAACATTTGCAGCATATCATCTGTTACAAACAGTTTCCAGCACTGAATTGGTGTTAGCATTCCATCTGATAGATTTCTGATAGATTTCTCCCCCAGCAAGAACCCAATAACATTTTCTGACCCAGTTCTAATGTTGAGTTGTTTGGGTATACATGCCCATTTTGCAGCAGCATTTTGACAAGTCAAATATTTACTTACATGACCATTGTCCTCATCTGAACCATGGTCATCATTCTGTACTTCTGTGTCCTCTCGCTCCATCGCATTGTGGCAGCTCCTCTGTGGCAGTCATCGTCAGTAGACAAATCACCTGATGACTCACTTTCAACCTCCTCCCAAAGTCATGAAAGCAGATTTTCATGTGACATTGTACTGAAATGGGCTAGTTCTACAAGAAAAATCAAAAGAAAGCACTTAAACAAATTATAAATGCACAAAAATGTAACACAGAGCATAAAGTGGGTAAAAACTCACCTGTTGCCCCTTTGACACTGCCCATCCTCCACCAAGTGGGTGAACACAAAGGTCGCTTCCTGTATTCCCAGCACAGCTAATGAGATGCACAGCTGGCTACTGTTATGCTAGTGTAAATATTTGCATTAGTAAAGTACAGTATGGATGTTTCTTCCAAGGCTTATTTGTGAGGCAGGAGATTAGGGTGTGCTCAGCCAGCTGGGCAAGTGGACATGACCTGTCAGTCATGGAGATCCAGGACATTCACAGAAAAACCGGTTCCTGATCCTTGCACCTCAGACCAATCATAAAGTGCTACCTTTCTGGATTCTTCTGGCACGAAACCAAGCAGGTTTTTGAGAGGATGGCCTAGATCTGACATCAGTGTGAGGAACCGGAAATACAAAAGACATGGACCACTGACCTTGTGGCCACCGTGCTCTCTCTTTCACAGCACCAGCTTTCAATCTGAAGAGTGAATTTCTCTGCCTACCTTTAACAATTGGAAAATTCTGCTATATTTTTTGCTTGCCTTCCCTAATTCTTCATTTAGGACAAGGAGAACCTGAAGAATCTCTAGAAGCCCAGAGCAGCCCAGACTTCATAACAGGGTGATAATATGTGGCAATACAACAGTGAGGACTATTAAATGAAATAGTAAGTTTAAAGTTCTTAGTTAGTCTCTGGCACATGGCAGGTATTCATTAAACAGTAGGTCCTTTCTCCTTTGTGTTTTTATCACTGTAATCTTTCTTAGTAGAGTTCTTTTTTTCATGGGTAGCAAATTACCAAAATAAGGCAGAAATGGGGAACATTTCCCCGTGCATTTGCTTACTTAGCAATTATTTACTGCGTATCTACTAAGTTCAAGACACTCTGAAAGACACTGGGGACCTGAGAGTGATCACAATAGTATCTGCCCCTTAGAGATGAAGCTTTCATTAATGGAATTTGTCTTGCATTTGGTGATATGAGGTGAAAGAAGGAAAGAGCGCATCAGTAGAGAATGAGCTAAAAGAATGAAAGAGTGTACCAATAGACAAGAAATGTAGAAAAGACAAAGAGTATGTGTAGATCAGGTTACACTGCCAGAGACACAGTGCGTAGGTTTCCAAGAGAGGAATGTTGCTGTCAGGGTGAGAGATTGGGGTTTGTATGAGGTTTTGAGGTTATAGAACAAGGGTCTAGGCAGCAAATGTGATTATCTAAATAAAGAATGTCCTTTTCCTGAATCTTTTAGCACCCTGCAGATCTGGGAACACCTGCATTGAGTTAGCAATTATGTTTACAATTGTAACTCTCACAGGCTTCTCTGCTTAATCCACAGAAAAGTTTTAGCTTTAGATAAAAAAAATGATAAGGAGGTCTCTGCATATCACTTAGAGAAGATGAGCCCTGACCTTGGGAAGAAGAGTGGAGCTGACATCAAGGGTCTGTCGCTGTCTGGACAGCAGTGTGTCTTTAGCTGGATTTCCTTTAGTCCTTCTCATTGCCAATGGGCAGCTTGCGCAGAGTTCTTAGGAGACCACCTACACTTTCTCTCCAAACTGAGCAGTCTCCCATCTCTCTGGCTTATAGAAAGTAGTGACAGTACTTCAAAGCATGACTATTGAGAGTGGTGGTCCTCTGCTTCCCTGTATCTACTGCTGACAGGCAAGTCTCTTAAGAGTTGACTGGTGGTCATCACAACACAGTGAGGTAGGAGATCAGGGCTAGGGCAAATTGGATAACCTGCTAGGTGGAATGTACCAGACGTCATAGAAACCCATGGCTACCTGGTTGAGTGAAATGTTTCCTAAAAAGAGAAGATATGCACAGAACACAGGATCCAGAATGATACTAGGCCTAGAGCTCCTGGTCTGTTCAAGGGACCAATAAGAAAAGCATAGTTTCTAGTTCTTCTTTTGAACCTGATGCTGTTCACAAAATCAGTCAAAAGACCTCTTTCCCAATCCTTCATGTACACATGGGCACAACCAATCAAAAGGCATGGTACTTCATCCTTTCTTTACAACTAGTGAGAAATCAAGTAAGTTTTTGATAGTACAATTGTCCCAAGGTCATATTTATGTGAGGTGAGGGCCACGTTAGGTACTTTTGTATACTAAAGGCCCTTTTATCTTTGGGTGTCACTCTGAGCTTTCTTTCCCTGCTTGCTCTCACCTTGTAGAATGTATTTTCTCCCACTTCCAATAAATCTGTGCCCTCATCTTCTTTTCTGTGTGCTGCCCAATTTCTTTTTAATCAGGACACCAAAAATCTGGAAAGACCTTTCCCAGGACCCATATCTGGGGAATCTTGCTTTGGTCAAGGTTATTACAGAGATCCCACACGGGTGACCACAAAGTTCTCCTTTCCGTTCCAATTTTTATTGCTTCATGAGCATGTAAGCAAATTTCTAGACAATTTCAGATGCTGGCAGTCAAGAGCTATGTCAATTTTCCCCACAGCAGTGACTAAGAGAAATGGTCTCTCTTGCTCATATTCATTACAGAATGACTGGATAGTGTCCGAATTTGAATGCTCCCTTTGTGTGAAGTTATAAAGAGAGAAAACACCTCTGAGGGGGAACTCTTACCTGTCTTTCCAGCAGAGAAACATGAGATTCAAAGAGGCTCATCCTATGGGATACTTATGCTGCTGGCTGTTAGCTCAGAGAGTGCTCAAGGGGAGGCTGAAGGATACTCGCAACCTGTAGCCAGAGTCACACACATTCCAGAAGTAAATCTTTTTCTGTGAGTTCCAGATTATTCTATAGATCCTGGGGTACTGACAACTCATTTTAGAGATGTTTTATAGGTTCTTGTAATTCTGAACAAAGAATTGGTAAAGATAAGTGAAAAGGTAGTATGATTTTGTATTTATTAAAGGTATTCATATTTTCCTGCTAACTTGGACCACTGGAGGTATATGCCTGACCATCCCAGTGGACAGCTTGTACTTCTGGTGATTCAGAGCCAGATGTGGCAGTAAGACATATGAATTATGGCCCTATCATGAGTATGTTAAAGGTAAGAAAAGTCGAGTTGAGTGAGTGTGGATCAATTAAAGTAGGAAATGAAGTATGCGTTACAAGGCGAATACAGGCCATCATGAAAGAGAGACTGTAGTAACCATAAGATTAATGGCCATCATCTTTCATATCTTCCACCCTTCAGAATGATGTCAAATCTAGGCCTTCTAGTCAAATACCTGCTTGATTTCTCATGAGAAGCATTAAAGAGAGAACTTTCTGATTTGTCTTAAGTGGAGGGCTTTGGGAACTGTTTTTCAGTCTATACCCTGGATCATGACAATTTGTCCAGTCAACTGACTATGCCCTAATCTTCTGCTTCATTTCTTCCTCAGAGACATAAATACCCATAATTCTTTATGGGGTGCTAGGGTGTGGAGATCTTTGTCTTCATACAGCTACTTCCTGCTGAAAGAGGGAAAGCACAGTTGGCCTTCCTACTGGGGATTAGGTGCTCCCCAACTAGCCTGGAATGTTGTAGCAGGGTTGAAGACTAAAATCTGTCAGAAGACATTGAGAAAGGACTTAGTGTCAATATGTGAAGAACGGTTGCACTGTCTGTTCAATGGAAGGAAGCTTGATGAATTGTTAAGAGAACAACTTCTTATTAGGCGGAGGATATAGAGTTCCAATATAAGAAGAGCAGGTCAGACGTTCATGCTTCCTGTGGAGGAGAAAGTATGACAAAGAGGGGTATTAGATAAGATGCAAAGAGTCTGAGATCCATGGCCTTAGCAAGATTACCCACATAAGGGGTCTAATTAAAAACAGGAGTCTCAGTTCAGTGTCCGTTTAAGCTGTGGTGGATGGGGTCATCAGTGACTCCGCCTGCACTTAAAGCAAAACTGGAGTCGTGCCTTTCAAATAGGAGCCTCGGATTTTCCTAAGGTGCCCAGGAGTAGCTCTCTCCTAACAAAGGAGATTGTGTCAGTCCGTGCTTACTGGAGAAACAGATTTAATGCAAGATATGACATTACAAGAATTTATAAGATGGTAAGAATTTACAAGATTGGCTTATAGCAGCCACCCACAAAATCAGGTGTGGAAGGCTGCAAAAGGCCTGTCTGTGCTAGGGATCCAAAGGGCCAAGTTGGAGGCCCGGTGCTCACTGCAGTGCCCCATGCCAGTCTGTATCTGTAGGTCAAAGGGTCTGTGCTGGAAGGCTGGAGCGTATGCCCTGGAAGCTAGGGGAGCACCCTAAGGTGACGGTAAAGAAAGTTGTAAGTACAGAGATAGAGTCCATTATCCACTAACTGCAGCCTGCTTGTGCACACTCACAGCAGCTTGTGATGAGCTTTATGGCGGATCCTTCTGTTTCGCTCCAGCTGTCAGGCACCGGTTACCAAACTACCTGAATTTCTGTAAGAAGAAACAAAGAGGGGATCTAACCCAATTTCAAAGACAAACGGGGAGGAGGCCCATATATTCCCTAATGGTGGAGTCTTTAGCTCTCGTCTATAAGGGTGAGATTTTTCTGGTGGCCATGTCAGTTGAAAAATAAAATGATGAACGAGTTCCCACCCTAGTTCTGGAAGCAGCATTCTAGACACTGCTACAACCAGCTTCTTTCTCACACTCCACCATGATAAGACAAGGATGCCAAATGCCAGTGAAGCCATTGGGAGTTTACCAAAAACCCCTACCTCTTTGTGGCAAGAAACCAATAGGTGGTTGTTGTCTGGGTTTTTATGGTTTTTTTTGAAAGGAAACTGAAACAGCAAAACTAAACCATTTGCCCATAAATATAGTAAAGCTATGTAAGACAAAGGGCTTGGGTTGCTGTCAGCATGGGGCGAGCCAGACCCAAGCCTCTATCCATGAGTCAGCACCATTCATGGACTGTGGATGGAGAGAACCAGGCCCCATGGAAGGTGATCCCTGCCCAGAAACCAGTGCCATGCATGGGCTGCTGCCGGTTTGGAGAGAACCAGACCCAAACCTCTCTCTGTGAGTCGGTGCCATTTGCAGACTGTGGAGGGAGACAACCTGGCTCTATGATAGCAGATCCCTGCCCAGAAACCATGCCGTTTTCATTGTTTTTGTTGTGTTAGTTTTTTATTTTCATTTGTTTTGTTTATGTTAACTCTGATGGCATGATCAGATAGCAAGACATGTTATGGAAGCCATTATGTATTTACTACTGGCTTGTTTTGATGTCCTTTATTGCTTTCATTGTTTTGTTTTTATTGTTTCTATTCTATTCTGTTCTGTTTGATTTTTACTATGTCTGAAGGTGGTCTCTGCAGCTATTTGGAAGACAACAAAGGCATTGTGATAACTATGGTTGATTTCATAAGGCTTGGAAGTCCTGTATCACTTATTCTGGCTTATTTTGATTGATTTTATTCTGTTTTATTTTCCTTGGTTTTACCCTCTTTAAAATAAAATTTAAAAAAAGACAAAGGACTTGTCTTCAGAAAAGTCACTAGAACGCATCTGCTGGCTTACTGTTGGCGGTTGTGTTTGAGCCACCAAAGGCTGATGCACAGGCTCAACCGCATGGCCCACCCAATGCCTCTAGAAGGGTGTGTGGTGTGTGCACGGCCACTTGTGCAGAGGCACTTGGGAGGTGTCAGAGGACTGGCGGGCTCTGGCCACCTCACACTGTGGGAGATGCACGTCCCTCCCTCCACTCTACATCCTCCCAGTTTACACATGGACTCTGAACAATTCATTCCTGGACTTGGTTAATAACAGGCTTTCTGACAGCTCGTCATAGACTTGTACCCACACTAAGGGACTGAAAATGGGAAAGAGAAGAACACAGTGGGGAAACTTGAGGCAGACTTGTGGGTTTCTCTTTTTGGTTGGGAAAAAACAGAGGCCATGGGCTCCCCCTCCCCCCTGGCACATAGTGGAACACACTAGGAAACTGTTCCTAGAGCCATAAGAAAAATTACTCAGTTCCCCAGTTCTTACTGCTTTTTAAATTTATTTTTATTTTAAAGAAAATAAAACCAATCCTGCAATGCTTGCATTATTTTGTTTCGATTGGTTTCATTAATTTTTATCACCTCCTAACTTTCTCCATCAACTAATATCAGAGAAAATTTAACAGATTTGAGCCCTCCAACAGATGAAAGCACAAAAGGCAATGCAATAACAAGAAGCAGATTGGAGATTTCCTATGTAAGAGAAAGGAAAAGAAAAATTTAAGTGAGCCAGTTCTACTCAGATTGAATTCATCGACTTCAGAGAGAGAGAGAAAAAACAATACTGTGCCCAAATTGCTCCTTCTCCTGGTTGGCTTGCCAAGATTTTCCCAGGGTTCAGGGATGCTGGGGACTCCTTTTAGAGATGTTTTTAGGTTCTTGTCATTCTGAACAAAGAATTGATTGTGACAAGTGCAAAAAAATAGTGAGGTTTTACATTTATTAAAGGTTTTAAAGTAGGAAAAGAAATAGGTTCTGCAAAGTAGTGTGAGCCAATCAAAGCAGGAAAAGAAGTGTGTTTTCAGGGTGAGAGCAGAAGACCACGATGGCCATGAGGTTAATGGGCACTATCTTTTTATCTCTCATTCCTTAAGCTACAAGCAGGTCTAAGCCATCCTTTTTTTTTTTTTTTTAAAGCCTGCTAAATTTCTTACAAAATTGGAGATAACACTTTCTGATTTGTCCCAAGTGTGAGGCTTTGGAAACTTTTTTTGTGAATTTCCTGGATCTCTGTGATCATGCTCACCTGCTTTGGCCACACCCTAATCTTCTACCTCAAATCATGATGAGTTAAAGCCATACTTTCCTTTCTATCACACCCCATCTTCACACTATAAGAAATCTTGCTGGTTTATCATCAAAATATGTCCCAAATTCCCCTATTTCTCCTCTGCTGCACTCCTTTTACAGTGTTCCAAGACTTCATCATCATCTACTACTCGCAGTATTCTAGGAACCTCCCGTGAGGGTTCCTGTTCTCACTCTTGTCACCATACAGGTCATGCTCAGTGTAAATCAGTCTCTTAAAAACTTAATTTGGATCATGCTACTCCTGTAGCGAATCCCTGCAATGACATCTCATTCAGAGTAAAACTCAATAACCTTAGGATCTGGAGTCCATGGTCAGCTCTCGTGAGTACCTGGGAAGCCCAGGTTCACTCTGAGGTAGAATAGAAGAAATAAAGGCAGGTGGGAAGGAGACATCAAAAACTGTAATTTTAAAACTTTTATTTTTTAAAAAATCTGCAGCTTCAAGGCACAAACAAATTTACTTAATGAAACAATTTTTGCCCTTCTAGGCTATTCATTCCTAAATTCATAAATCTTTTAAAAAAAGCACAATAGATTGAGCCTATATCCTTCTCTTATAAAATGGATTGTTAATCTGAGGACATAACTTATAACTTTTCACTTATAACTTGAGCTCAAGATTCCTATAAATGATTCATAAGGCCTGGGACATAGCTCAGTGGCACAAGTGCCTTCCTGGCAAAAGCAAGATCCTGAGTTCAATTCCTGCTGCCAAAAGAAAAAGAAAGCAACAATGATTCACAAATTACAGAGATTTCTACTTCCCAAATACATAAATATACCCAGCCTAGGCCATAACGACCTTCACCTTTCCAGAGTCCATACTCCTCTCTGAATATATACTTATTTAATTCTGCTTAATAAACTTTTCTAGGCCTCTCACTGATGTGTGTTGAGATGTTTCTCTGTGAAAAGTCATGAAGGCACTCTGGGTGGGGTGAACCACAGTCTTGATCTCCTTTCCAAGGGGACCTCCTTGGAGCCCATCTGGTGACAGCCCCATTTAAACCATGGACCCCTCCCTGTTTTCTGACAGGACTTCCCACATGTGCTTCTCACTGTTGGATGCTGTGCCCTCAGTGATCCCGGCACAGGCTTTCTTGGCTCCTTCCGGTCTGACCACCCTCCGCCACACCTACCCTCCTTCATCATCTTCTTATTGAAATTTATCACCTCTTATAGAATATAAAATTTGCAAAATATTTTGGTTTTTCTGTTTTCTCCAAGACTATGCTCCACCGGCACAGGGATATGCTTTTCTCTCACTGCTACATCTCCGGCACTTAAACCATCACTAGTTTCATAGCCAGAGTCCAGTGGTTATTTGCTGAATTAGAATTTCTGCTCTTCAGAAAAGACCCATCACAGCCCAGAATGGAGGGTGGGAGGCCCCCAAGCACCTTCTCCCTGAGCTTTTTTGGGCGCGGAGACGTTCTCCTTACTGGGAGGCAGGCTGTGGGTTCAGTCGTGCCTGCTTCACAGGGCAAGCAATCCCTCACAGCTAATTAGCCATGGAAAAGACATAAATTACAGTATTCCTTGTGAAGTGCACCAATTTGTTTAAAATTGGTTAATGTAAGTGCTGCACAGAATGAAGCTTAGAAAATTCCAGACTTCAGTCTTCTGGGAATTCATAGAAAAAAAAAAAACCTAAATTTTCCTCAATAAATCCTCTTCTCCATCCTTTTTTCTGTTTTTAACCCTTTAATTTTCTGTCTTAACTTTTGAGAATAAAGAAACAGAAATTAATTAAGATGAGAAATCAATTTCAGCCCTCCCAATGATGTTGAAATTACTTTAGAGTCTTTTTAACACTACTATTAGGTGGAAACTTAGAAACTAGCTTCAGAGGATTTTATGTATTTTCTTTTGCAGGTTTTTTAGGTGAGGAGAAAGAAGAAAAAGCCTCAGCCAAGTCTCAAGTCTGCATGGGTCCAGGGTAGAAAGGAGTTGGAAATGTCTCTATGCAACTAGCAATTATTCTATGAAAGTAAACTTCTGCAGAAGAGAATCATAAAGAGATTAATTAAGTATACAATTAAGTGTAGATTGATAACCTCCCACAATATATTTTACCAGTAGAAGCATGATACCCTTGTTATACAGACCTGCAAACTAAGCAGGGCTGAAACCTATTTTCAGCCCATAGAGCAAGTTTTTGCTGGCAGGTAACAGTAAAGCCCCCTTCACACCCTGTGTGATGGCAAACTGTGTGGGTGGACTGCGCATTGTTAGGTAGCAGAGTATGCTCAGATAAAATGAATATATTCAGAAGGAAAAAAGAGGTAGAAAGATACTGACAAAGAAGTCTAACTGTTCTATATATACCACAAAATTGTTGCTTCCCACAGCTGACTTGCATGGCTTTTTAGATCCCCCTCCACCCGAAAAAAAAAAAAAAAGAAAGAAAGAAAAAGAAGCTACCCATCACCAGGTGAGGTTACTGAGATCTCAAGGCACTGGGCTCTGTAAACCTTCTTAGTAATAATAACTTTGAAATAGGAGCCATAACTTGTCTGTTGTTCATCAAGTTAAAAACCCAGCTATCTCCCTCAACCCAGAAATAACTAACAGAAGTAATGCAGGTGGCACTCTCATTCTGTGGATGAAGGAATGAATGCCTGAGGTTGTATTCTAGAACCTGAGTCTTGAGCTCAGATCTATTTAACTCTGAATGCCCTGCTTTTAAAGATTAGGCTGTATTGTCTAACACATTGCTTCCCAACTTTATCAGATTCAGCCAATCAGTCCGACTTCATTGGTTACCAGACTGATCCAGTGTTTTTATAGCAAATATTACAATATTCCTTTAGCATTCTAAAATTAAAGACTCAGATATTACTAACTACACCGTAACATTTAAAATTTTTATTTTATTTTGTTTTTTTTATTAGTCCATGTTTTCCATGCATAGTAATCACATTCATTGTGGGGAATTTGTACTTGTATGTAATATATCTTAATTCTTTTTTCTTGCTTCCCTCCCACTTCAATCCTTTTCCCTTTGCCCATTTACAAATGTTATGTTCCATTTATTTCTTTTTTTCTCTTTTTAAGATATCATTTCCATTCTTTCCTTTTCCACTCTACCCTCCATTGTTGCATTTCTCATTTGAACAAGTTCTTCCTACTTCCCAATATCTGTCATCCATCTGCTCCTTCTTTACCCTTCGGATTTCTCACACAAGAAAAACAATGTGATATTTAAACTTGTGTGTCTAATTTACTTCACTTAAAATGATGGTCTCTAGATGCACTCATTTACCTAAAAATGCCTCAAATTTATCCTTCTTTATGGCAAAGTAGTACTGTATTCCTTGTCTATAAATACCACATTCTCTTTATCCATTCATCTTTTGGTGGGCCTGTGAGATGTTTCCAAGATTTGGCTAATGTGAATCATTCTGCTATAAATTTGGGTATGTATATATCACTGTGGCATAATGCTTTTTAACTCTTCCAGGAAGATATCTAGAAGAGGAATATACAAACTCTGTGTCAAATGCAACCTCTAGTTTTAGTTTTTTTGAGGAAATTCCATATGAACAAAGCCCTGATCACACAGGAAGTATTACAAAGAATCGACAACTGAGAACACATCAAACTAAAAGCTTTTGTACACCAAAAGAAACACCAACAGATTGAAGAGATAACCCATAAAATGGGGAAAAAAATTGTACCAGCTAGTCCCCAGACAAAAGACAAACATCTAGACTATATAAAGAACTCAAAAAATTCAGACCTCCCAAATTTAAAGACACAACCCAAAAATGGGCATCTGAGATGAATAGACACTTCTCACATGAAGAAATACAAACAGCAAGTAAATACGTGAAATAATGCTCAACATCAATGGTCATTTGAGAATGGCAAATTAAAATAATACTAATATTCTCACTCCAGAAAGAATGAATATTATAAAAAATCAACCAATAACAAATGCTGGCAAGGCTATGCAGAAATTGGTATAAGTGCAAATTGGTAACCTATAGTTTTTTGTAAAAAATACTCAATATTTTATGTATAATCAAAAGAAAAGATTAAAAGGAAACTGATTTACAATAAAATAATATGTATCCAAATGTGTAAGTAAGCAAGCACAATTACACTATCACACAATTACACTATGATGCGATATCATCAGGTGTTCCCTTATATGTGGAAAGTTATTACATATGGAGATATTATGAGCAGTATTCACATGGCTAATATGAGTTTCTGAAATAGAAAATAATTTTTAGTAGGGCTCTGGGCAAAGCAAAATGTAATCTTTGCTTCATTTATATAATAGTTATATTCTGAAAAATGTAATGAATACTAAAGTTTACTTCTTTCAATTTTTTGTATACATAAAGCATGTTTTGTGTATAGGCTCAGGGTATAACAAAGATCCTGAACCCACATATTTTCACTTGTGAAATGGTATAGATGGTCAGACTTTTGGAAAGATAGTAGAGTGGTAAGCAGAAACAAATCAACCTCTGTAAGACTCAGAATCCAGACAGTGAAAAATAACACCTTGGGGATAATATGAAGAAGGAGGTGGATCTTCAGAACCCAGGAAGGACTGAAGGGAAAACTGGAACCTTCAGGGAAAGTGAAGAGACAAACTAAAATGCAAAAAAAGGAGGAGGCAAACTGCACTTTCTTTCTGGCTCCTGCTTTGTGGCATACAAAAGGGGGAACAAGTTTAGAACACAGTGATGGCAGGTGACTGCAGAAGCCTGCAGGATAAAAACCATCAGTGGAACAGAGCAGTAGATGTGTGTACTACTATGGCTGACTCCAGTCCAAGTGACTGCTGTGTCCTGGAAGAGAGTGCTTGGATGGATGCCATGTCAGGGAGGGGCCAACTGAACCCAGGGCTTGGAGCATCCATACTTCATCTCAGGGTTCCCAGCATTAAAAATCCACAGTGACTGGATGAGGGACAACCATAAATGTCCAGCATCAGGCTATCAAGAGACACCCAGAGTGTTGTAGGCTGAATGACTCAGGCCCCAATCTCAGGACCGGGGGCCAAGACCAACCTGAGCTTCTACAGTTTTGAAAGTACAGTGCCAGAATCGGCACCCTGCCCTAATCCTACTTCAGGTTTGCTGGGACTGAGCTCTGACTATCTGTTTTGTATAACAACAAAAGGAGTGTCAGACCCTAATCAGACACTGCCAAAAAACTGTAGACTCCAGAAGATAATCACAGAGTTGAAATCACAAAGAAATTTCCTGGGTTTTTTTCTCTTTATTTTTGTTGTTCATTTCTTTGATTTTTTTTGTGCTTTTTCTTGAATGTAAACATTGTTTTTAGTTTTTAGTTTGCTTTATTCTTTTTTTTTTGCCTTTTATTTTTCCCTTCTTCTTCATTAGTTTCTAAAAGCATGGATAGTCTTCCTCTTCTTCAACTTTGTTTCTAATCTCTTTCTCTTATTTTTTTTGTTTCCTCTTATTCTTTCTAAAAATTCCCCCTCAAGGGTAAAATCACTCTAGAAAGCAGATATTTAATGTATATAATTTTCTTATTTGTCTTAGATATTTTCTTTTCTTTTTTTAAGATTTTGAGGTATGTATATTTTATTTATTTATTTTTAAAATTTGATTTAAAGAGAAAAAAAGCAAAATAGAAAAAAGGGTAGAAATAATACAGAATTTCAAAAAAAAATTAAGAAATCACTACTTGATAAATTACATATTGTCTTCTTAGAAATAGTTGTTCATGTTACAAAATTAAGGCATACAAAGTGAACAAACAGTGAGGCTGTAAACAGTTCTGTTCAACGATCCAACAAAAACTTGGTAATATGGTTATCAATCCCACACACTTAAACATACATG